>JAEQBH010008458.1:0-141811 GCA_016808115.1 Tetrastigma voinierianum | reverse complement strand
AAAGGGGGTTAGGTTTAGTTTACTACCCAAAATCTTCTTCTCTTCTCTTTTTTGAACGCCCAAATCCTTAATCATATGGAGGAAAATCACCAAGTTATTCTCTTCTTTCTCAACTGTAGTGTGCCCTAGCTCTCCTATCCCACTTGCCTAAAATGTGTTATATATCAAAGACTGTAAATTGTCTTTTGTCCATTACATGACTAAGGCTATGTTTCACTACACAATTAATTCATCATTCTCTTTTAATTTTAAAGCTTCATTTCACTTTCATTTCACCCTCATTTATACTTTGGCACTTACATTACTTATTTATGACCCTTTTAAAGTCCTCATTATTTAACATTTTTACCAAATTTATTTGGCTCTGTAAATTTTGGTTTTTATCATTTTTGTTTTAGCCATTTAACCTGAAAATATAATTTAATTTATTTTACACCTTGAACGTGTTATAAAACTGTTAGGTGTATCAAAGCATAATCATCATTGATAGTCATATGTTTGTAGACGTGAACCACGATTCAAGATCAAAGAACGCTACTGCTTTTGTACGGGGGATTGAGAACCACTTGAACCACATGATTAGACCCTGTTTCGGAACCAAGAATCACTCCTTTTGCTTATGATCAGCCATCAATCCTTGAGCTCGATACCACTTTTGATGCAAGGTCAGACTGTGAAGCAATGATCCCAAAGTTTAGATAAGTCAAAATATGGGTTTAGGGTAGTGATCTAGGGCCAAAATTGGTTATGGATGAACTTTAGAGATTTTCTAAGTTAGGGACGGTGTATTTATGGTATATAAGGGGAAAAAAGAGGGTATTTAGGAAGGTTTATGAGTATGGAACAAGACGGAAAGTTTGGGGTTGAGGTTGAAAATTTGCGCGGAAAGTTTAAAGAAAAGATGAGATGGTGAGAGAGTAGAGTTTGCACAAGAGTAGTTAATTACTGGGTTACTGAAAATATCCACACAATATAGATGATGGAGTGAAAGCACCACAATCAACTATGGACGGTTTGATTGATAAGCCGGACAAAGACTTCGCTACCAAGGAATCCACCTAGGTATAAGAAGCCACGAACTCGCCCTCAAGGGAATCTACCCTAGAGATAAGAGAGAACTCTTAAAAGAGAAATCTGAAACTTTATTAAAACTTGAATGAATGAAAAAAACACAACTAAAGGTAATATAGGCTCTTTACTTCTAAAGCAAAATAAAACAATCCTCTCTACTTTAACTAGGAAATAAACTTCTAAATTACATAAAGCAACTCCTAAAAGCAAACTTTTTAAAATAAATAAAGCAAATCTTCCTAAAGGGGATAAAATAAAATCTTGGAGTAAATCTCCTAGCAAATCTTTCTAAAAGAAATACAGCATAATCCTAAAGCAAATCCTCTAGAAGATCTTACGACAAATCTTTCTAAAATCAATATGGCGGCTCCACATAAGGGATTCGCCTGCTCGACCACGTTTTTTGCCTTCCATCTAAACGAGGTCCAGTTATATTTAAGCATGTGTTCAATGCTTTTACCTCCCCTAATCCAATTCTTCAATAATTAGGCCGAACTCCTAATGTTTGGTTTGTTTATGGGCTCCCGCATCACCGTGGATGTAAGGACACCACACAAAGCCGAGACCTTTAACATAATTCTCTCTCGGCATTACTTGAGACCATTTCAAAGCATAGATTCATAAATAATATAAACTGAGTTTTTAAAAAGGCCGAATTATAAAATTCCAGACTACAAACCATAACCTTCTGGAATTACCACTACATGGTTGATTAAATATCCAAGACATATAAGCTTTCTCGAGTTGTAACTACTTAGTATTCTTACAAGTTTCACTACATCAAATATTACATTTACATTTCTATTACAAAAGAGTAATATGGAGTAGAGGGACCCACATAAGAAGGCTCTTATCAAGAGTTGGCTCGACGAAAGTGCAAGATGTCCCTGGCGACTGGGAACTTACATGGATGAAATACTCGTGCTAAGCATATAACTTAGTGGGAAAATAGAATAACGTATATATATGACCGCTTACAGTGATCCTTAATTTTAGTATATATGCATCCATATAATTATTTCACATATCATATTATTCATCTCTCCCGTAGGAGTTCATAACATAAATGTCAAGTAATGTATGTACCCATGTGTATCGCAAGATATAATTAATTTACGCCTTAGCATTATTCATAATGTGAAGTGGGATATAAATGTTTACCTGCATAAACCAAGAATAATGAATAAAAGGATGTAGTACAATAGGTACCGGCTGGGTACTAAGATATCATGTATCAAGAAGTGGCCAGAATGGAACCCACTTAGTGGTAATTAAAAACAGAGTGTTGAATAGCACCAATGTGACGTAGACAAATAGCACTACCTAAATGCACGTGTTGATTAGCATGAAACATAAGTGTTGAATAGCACTAGTCCCTATTTATTCACTATCCTGTATTAAGTAGGCATACAATTATATGTGTTTCAGAGCATTTTATATCGGGTCTTAATAAATATCATATGTTATACTAATGTATCTGACTGACATTTGGCCACACATAGAATCTAAGATCGCCTCTATCTCTAGTCCGAACAAAAGAGAGATGGGCTCTAGGAAATAAAAAAGGGGATTTTTCTAAGACACCACATGGCACCACTCAACAGTTGTGCATTTTCAGTCTATCTAACGGCTTCTAATGAATCAAGCATCACGACATCATCCAAGCGTCGCGTCTCTGAAATATTAACTAACACATTCTAATTCCATTTCCAACTACAATTTCGACCCAGTAAATAAGGTTTTTAGACAAAGTGATATACTAAAAATGTTCACTCATGTCTTAAGTTTCCAAAGGATCATAGAATAGGTCATTTGGACCTTTAAATTAGGAGATATACAAAAACATTCTAGATCGATCCCGAACAGCCAAGGACAAGATTGTGTTCTCAATTGACGAATTTACGGGAATAATAGACATTATGACCATACTTTCTTTATGAAAGTTACTCCCGGTATCTAGTTTCAATAGAATTTTGATTCACCTCATTTGGATCAATATGACCCAATATATGGTGCAAACAACATGAACTACTCCTGTAGATGTGACAACATCCGTATCTTACTGTAAAACTCTTTTTCGTGGTTCTTAGAGAAGGATTTAAATCTTGGTCTTTTCTAGATATTTGTAGCTCTAGTTCTTAGGTTTCATCTCCAACTAGAATCATCCAAATTGTAGGTATGTAGGCCAAGTTATGGCCAAAACAAAAACACAGGTTTTAGGGAAATTTGGACAACACTTCCGCTAAAATACCTACATGTCTCTTTACACATTTTTGGTCCTTATCACCAGACAATTCCAACCCAAACTAAAAAAGATCCAAGCTAACCTCAAACCCAACTCAAACCCCCCAAAAAAAAAACACAAATAATGGGAGAGTTAGGATCTTTTTCCGAACCTTGATGTCTTGAAACTTCCAAACCGAGCTTTCTTTCTCTTCCTTCTTCCTTTCCTTTCCTTTCCTCATCTTTGCTTGAACTAAGAGAGCCAAGAACAATGGATTGAGCACACCAATTTGGTCTCCTCCCTACACAACCGAATGCCCTAGCTCCCAAAGCCCAAAATGGAGAACAAATTCTAGAGACAAGTTCTTGTCTCATGTCCTTGATCTGCTTAAATTCCTGCACTTAGTTCTCCATCATTCTAACTGACAAATTGTCTACTAAGTAATTCTCAATACAAAGGGTCTGATTGTTTTATGTCTTTTGTTCCTAATTAGCAATTTACCAATTTACCTTGACTCTTTACTTCATCTCAAGTATATCATTTTACACTTAACTATTAAATTTCGCCTTTAGTCCTCCTACTTCATTAAATTTGACAATCAACTTATCAAATTCCTAAGCAACACATATATAATCTTATTGTTTGCGCCTTTTGGTTCCCATCTGGCAATTTACCAATTTACCTTTGACTCTTTTAATAATTCCTATGTATCATTTTTCACACTTAACTATTAAATTTCGAAAAATGCTAATTGGACGATTATACCCTACACATGTTATAAAAGTACTAGGGTATAATTTGTTGTGTTACAACTCTCTTCCCCTTAGAAGAATTTCGTTCTCAAAATTCATACCTGAATTAAAGAGTTGCAGGTACTGTGCCTTCATTGTCAATTCTGGTTCTCAAGTTGCTTTCTCTATACCATGGAGTTGCCAAAGTACTTTTACCAGAGGATTCTGCCTTGTTTCAAGAATTGTTTCTACCACGAGCTAGATTAGCTTTTGGTTCCTTCATCATAAGTGAAGTCCGATTACACATGTACATTTTGCACTGGAAAGATGCGACCATCGTAACGGTATCTCCGGCTACTGAGACATGGAATATTTATAATTTAATAACTCGGTATGAGGCCAAACAAGAATGACTAAATCTAATTCTTTCTAATCTCATAGCAAGTCCAATAAACCTTGGACTCGCTCCACTTCCTTTCCAAATCGAGTATCTTTCTCCATGGAATACATTATGCGCATAACTTTTTTGTCTATCACTAACAGCTTTTTGAACTTTTTGAATGATCTGAACTTTTTCTTCTGTCTCTTTTACTATGTCGCATTCAACATTTTATGCCTGCCTGTGCTCGGGCTCCAACATACAGAGTTCTACATTCACTCCATACAAGTTACCATCAGCCACTAATACTAGTTTGATAACTGTTGTTATAAGAAAATTCCATAAGGGGAATATACCTATCCCAACTTCCAGAAAAATCTAGCACATAACCTCGAAGCATGTCCTCTAACACTTGAATCACTTTTTATGATTATCCATGTTTATGGATTAAGGTCAGGATTAAAATTCGGGCCGAGTACCTATACGATCAGAATTTTTCAAAACCTTGACGTTAACTGTGGATCGCGGTCAGACACTATTGATAGTGGAATCCCATGAAAACGAACAATCTCACTCAAATACAACTCCGCTAACCGATCCATGGAATACCGTTCGACCGGGTAAAAAAGAGAGTGCATTTTGTAAGTTTGTTCTGACAATTACCCAAACTAAATCGTGTTTCTTTTGGGTGAGAAAACCTGGACACAAAATCCATAGTATGTTGTCCCATTTCATTGTGGTGTTGGAATGACTTAATGTATCTGATGGTAGCTCTGATGTTCAACATTTACTTGCCTTCGATGTCAAACATTTAGATACACACTTCAAGCATCCCTTTTTCATCCCTCACCAATAGTATTTTCAATCCGTACATCTGTTGCGTCCAGGATGCATGGTGAAATACGATATTGTGGCTTACACATCATTTTTTTTTTTCAATTCCTAGACATTCGATACATAATTCCGCTTTTGTAATAGAAAGTCTCCATCTTCTTCCATAGAATAGTTAGTCTTGTCTCCATTTATGACTAATCAGACTTTTATCACAATTTGACATCATTTTTCGAAGCTTATCATCATCTCGCTTTAAATCAGGCATAGCCTGCACTGAGCTAACAAGGCCCATTGGATGCAAATTTCCATATACAGTGTTTCAGGGACAAAACGGAAATCGCTTTTCTACTTAAGGCATCGACCACCACATTAGCTTTCTGTGGTAATCAACCATGTAATCATAGTTCTCAACAACTTCTAGCCATCGACGTTGCCTCAGTTCAGCTTCCTATGAGTTAACAGATACTTAAGACTCTATGATCTGTAAATATTCTACATTTTTCACCACATAGTGTCGCCATATTTCAAAGCCGAAAAACTATCACGCTAACTCTAAATCATGTGATAATTTCGCTCACGCTAAGCCATCTATCTTAAGGCATATGCCACCACTTTCCATCTTGCATCAATACACATCCCAAATCAACTCACATCACTATACATGGCATATTCTCTACCTGGCGAAGCTAAGTCAACACCTAAGTACTTCAACGAGCATTTTCTGTGACTTGATCAAAACTCGACCGACATTTGTCATCCCATTCAAACTTCACTCTTCCCGAGAGTAACTTAGTAAGTGTAGAGCTATGACGGAGAATCCTTTTACAAACAGTGGGTAATATCTAGCTAAACCCAAGAAACTTCACACCTTGTTACATTTTTATGGTTTTTAACATACACCTCATTTCAACTAGCAGTGGTCAACTCTAATACCATCCAGACACACAATACGACCTGGTGAATTCCATACTTCTTGGGCTCCAAAAGCACACTAACTTAACTTTGCAAACAACTATTTTTCTCTCATGGCCTGTAACACTATCTTCAAATGTTGTTCATGTTCCTATGCATCCTTAGAATACACCAGATATTTTCATCAGAATACCAATTACAAACTAGTCCAATAAGGGTGGAATACTATTCATCAAGCCCATGAATGCGGCCTGCATTAGTCAACCCAAATGGCATTACTAAAAAACCATAATGACCATATTAGGTTCTGAAGGGGCTGTTTTAAACATCAAATATTGTTTCACCTAAGTGGATAATATCCACTCGAGGTCTATCTTTGAAAAGACTGCTTTATTTCAACTAATTCGAATAGATCTTCTATTCTCGACAACAACATTTAGTTTTCACTATTACTCATTTATTTTTCGATAATGAATACACATCGAGAGTGCCATCTTTCTTTTTGATAAACAAAACCAGCGCACCCTAAACACTAGGCCTGATTTAATCCCTGTCTAATAGCTCTCGTAGTCGAGTCTTAGCTCTTTAGTTCAATCGGAGCCATACTTTAAGGTGCCCAAAGATAGGAGCGCCCCCAAGAAAATTAATGGACAAGTCTACTTTCGTGAAGACCTGAGGTTTTCGAGAAACAATGATCTGAACTTCTTTCACCACCGGTATATCTTCCAGCTTTTACTTCGACTTCTAGAATGTATACCAATGCTAAAAGGCCTCACATCCCTTTAAGAAATCAACGGGCTGAATAACCATATTAGATAAGGGCAGATCGGATACCATGTATTGTCACCTCCGGGATCGGTCAAAACATTTAAGCACCTCACCTCTTCTTATCACACTCCAATTATAAATCTCGATGTTTAGACAACCAATCCATCCCTATCATCAAGTCAAACTTAGAAAAAGACAATGTAATTAGCTCAATGCAGAACTCTATCATGGATCACTAGAGTGACGCTCTATACATTCGGGCCGTGGACCCTGATACTATGCCCAGGGATTAGCTGTCACACTCCGATTCCCTGTCCAACCCGATTGGCGTATCCGAACCTAAGTCGGTACAAACCATATACCGACTCTTTTTTTTTTTTTTTTTTTTTTTTTTTTTTCGTGAGCTTAACTTATACCTCGCGGTATATAAATAATTTTTGTAATAACCAAAAAAAAAAAAAAAAAAAAAAAGTCATTCACATATACAGTTGAACTACCACCGAAAGTGGTATCCATTCAAATCTCTACACATATGCTAAGTCCCACCATTTATACAATTACTTATACATGCATATTCAATACAAACATCGAGATTGCGAAACAAAGGTCGGGTGAGCACCTATCTCCGAGATGGCCCAACCTACTGTGTGGAATGTCCCATTCTCTTATTCCTCTTCAAGACTCACACTGATTGAATGACCCGCATTAAGCTTTACGCTATGAATGATACAGACAGAATTCACTAATAACAAAACTCGCCGTCACTATCATTTTACATTTGCTATTGCTTATTCATATAACGTAAGTCTATTCTTATGTACTTTAACCATCTCATATTATACATGTAGATTTTATCTTTTCAGATTCATATCACTATCTCCATATGTCATGTCTTTACAAATTTTCAATTCATATCTTCTACATGTATGGCATATCATATCACATTCAAATGTAAACTTATATATATACAATGGAAAATCGAAACATATCAAGTCATATTAGATACATACAGGGTCAAAATCGCATTTCAATACCAATACATATTAGACTCATTTTACTATCACGGCCGGAGCCCTTAATTAAATCCTTGTTGTACCATTTCACAAGCTCCGGGGATGCCCGCTTAATTCCTTTAGTTATCGCTTTATTAAATTTTCATTTTCAAAGTGTCGCGACTAATCCTCGACTTGACCTTGGCCAAGGATCCAAGCTAGAGCCCGTTTAATTCGACGCTTTCAATCAGAACATTTGTTTCATTTTATTAAATTTCTTATTTCTTTTCAAAAGTTTCGTGGACTCAAACTCGACTAATTCATTGGCGATCCAAGCTAGAGTCTTGCTTAATTCCGACATTTTCAATTATCTTTCCAAAACATGTTGTTTATGTTATTCTATTTTAGACCTTTTTTAATTAGTTTTGAAAGTAATTTCTTTTCGAAATCATGACCATTTACAAATTCACATCTATAAGATTCACTTTAACAAAATGCATTTACAATACAATTCCTTTATACCATATCGCTGTAATGTAAAAATACTTATACAAATACACTTTTCAATACCATCATTTCGCTTTTCGATTTGTGATTTCACATATAACTATAGAATTGACATTCATGATAGATTCAGTTGTTGAATCCTGTCTGTATGTCATTCAGTAGCAATGTGATCTCACATTCAATATCACCGTCTCACATATGGCTATAGAATTCGACATCCACGATGGTATTCATTGTTTAATCCTCGCCTATTTGTCATTCAAAGAGCAATGTGATTCTCGCATTTTACAAAAGATGATTCACTTTTAACTAATGAATTGATATCTTGGCGCATTTATCTCAGCTTCTGCCGAACTCGCTCATTTATCATTCAAGAGCAATGTGATCTCTGCATTCAATATCATCGTCTCACATATGGCTATAGACCGACATTCACGATGCATTCATTGTCAATCCCTGCCCTGTTTGTCATTCAGTAGCAATGTGATTTCGCATTTTACAGTATGATTCACTTTAACTATAGAATTGACATTCATATGATTCGCTTGTTGAATCCTCTGTCTTTGTTTCACACCAAAGAGCAATGTGATTTCGCATTTAATACTAAGTACTCTTCACGACGACCCGGGGCCATGAATCCTGGCCATGTTGGTAATTCAATACCACATTTCAAATATGTTTACTTTTATGCAGTAATTTCACTTATTGTTCAAATACACGCATACATGCATATTTATGACAAACATTTCGAATAACAATGATTCAAATCATTATATATATAAACTTATATATATTTCACAAATAAAGATTCATAACCGATCACAATCACATTCGATTCCACTCTTACTTTCAGATATCTTTCAAAGATATACCAATCTTATATAATATTTCATATGCTTGATTCATAAATTCATTTACGATACTTATTCACGTATACTCATTCATACACTATTCATATATTCATTCATGTATACTATTCAGAATTCATTTATTGATATTTATTCATGGCAATCCTATCTTTTGTTATCATTTCTTCTCGTTATATGTGATAATAATCATATATCACTTAACCACATTATGTGTTCCATGATACATATTACTTCATGTTCACAATCATGTTTCAATTGCTTTCATTTTCATTTTCCATAATCATTTTCATGTTTGCGAACACATCTTTACATTTTTCATTTTCTACATTTTTCCTTGTTTCATGCCTATTACATATGGCACTTCATATTCTTGAAGTATGATGTATGTGGAATCACACTTCATTCATATATCTATTCCTCTATGAATCTACTTACTTAGAATTGAATCAATCCACCTGATCATCTCAAACTATAAAGTTATACATTTTCATGCCAAACTAGTCGGTTTACCCGATTACACTAGAACAGTTCGTATTAATAATTTTCTGGGATCTTAACTTCATGTTTGACCTAGGTCCAGTACTATTTTAAATATAAGGTGCTGCTAAGGGTTCTATTCCAACTGGAATCATCCAATTCAGAGCACCGGAACTCAAGTTACGTCCGAAACAACCCGGACTACTCTATGTTCAAAACTGAAATCAGAATTTGGCTTGCACATGGCCCCACTTTGAGTGAATTTTTAGGCCACTTCAGATCAGAATTTGGCGATGCCTATTCTTTAAGTTTTGTTCTCCTTGAAGTCTATTTCTCATGTATCCACTTGAATCACTCAAATCGGATCAGAATGAGCAAGTTATGGCCAAAATACGAAAACTGGTCAAAACCGGAAACTGTATCAGATTGTACCGGTACATGTCTAACATGTAATGCGTACACACAAAACGACTGTAACGCAATATACCGGGTACATGTTCAAGTCAGGACCGGTACATTGTCACCAAATGCCCAAAATGTGTTTTTCTCCTATTTTTCCATATTTTTCATCCCCAAATCAACTCTATACCTCATAAACACTTCAAGACCACTTCAAATTCATCTTATGATCTCTTTTCTACTCAATTTATCATTCAATTTCATGTCTTTCTTCAAAACTCTTTTCATGAATCTTTCAAATCATTCTAATATGGGTCACAACTCATATATAAAATCAAGAGATATTATTTAGGTTTATTCTAAACCCTAGCTCAATTACTTGTTATTTAACATATGTATCAATCATTAAGAGAAGGATTTTATACTTATCTCGAGCCATTTGCAGTTTTTTCAACCCTACCTTCAATAAATCTTTGATTAGGAAGAAACTTAACAAACCCTAGATTTGGAACTCATAAAGTTTTCTAGAATCCCATACAAATCCATGTGGATCCGCACAAAATCCAAGTTCCATACTCAAAGTTATAGTTCCATACCTTGGCTTGTTTGGCTTCTCCTTCTCCCTCTTCTTCTTCTCCTTCTTCTTCTCTTCTCTTTCTCCTTCTTCTCCTCTCCACTGGCTCTCTCTCTCAAATGAGACCACTTTGGTCTTATCTCATGCTCATAAGGCCATGCTTCTGGCGTGACAAGAAACCCATTTTTTAACACTTTTCTATTTTTGCCCTTAAGTTTCTAATTGCACTTATCCCCATTTCCTCTCTTATTTCCCTATTCCAATCTTTCTCAAATCTAATAATGGTACAAACTTTGATTTATACTTTTATGTCCTCAAGTGGTAAATTACATATTACCTTGGCTTTAGCTATTAATTCCGGTCTCTCAAGGTTATTTCAAAATTCCATTTAGCTTATAATATACCTAACAAGTCCAAAACTGTTAGGGTATATTTCGGGACGTTACACTAGTAACATGCATGTCATATGCCAATTGCTCTATTGATGACATTTTATCAAACAAGTGCTCGGTGCAGTCATAAGAATGTGTAGAATCAGGGATTCTAATAAAACATGGTATTTAATGTCATAGAGAGAGAAAATACTAGTTATAACCTTTGGTGCATTTTGATCTTCACGAGCCTTCATAGCATAGGTCAAGCCAGACCGGTGAGTTAAGTGGCGCTGATGCATCGCTTCGATGCAATACTATGCTGCCTCACCTACCTTGGCCCTTCTACTCCCTATCACTTAGTTGGTGGAGGTACATTGATCCTCCTCTCGCTACTTCTTGAGGATTTTTAAAAGCTATGTATCATCGCGACAAATTTCATTAAAGATGGTCTCGTGGCTTCCACATCAGAAACACCCCGCCATCCGGCCCGCAGTACCGTGAATGATATTTTTGGAAGTGCAGGCATTCAAGTCTTTCACCTTGTCTGGTTGAAGTGCCCCTACCGGAACCCGGAGTCATTGTAGGTCCCTGCCTTCTACCTCGAGTAGAAAAACTATGTATTGATTCAACTTTAGACTCTCTATCTCTTTTACCTGGGAAGGGACCACCTTTGAAGAACTTTCTCTTTGGATTTCTTTCCTAACTCATCATTTCAGATTTCTCAATCTTCATAGCCGATTGCACCAACTAATAGAAATTCACCACTAGAAATGATGTAACGGCTGTGAAGAAACTTTTTATAGACTTCTTTAGGCCATCCTCAAACTGTCTACATCTAAGGTTTTGTAAGAACTGCTCAGCATACTTACCAGGCGACTAAACTCTTTCTCATACTCGCCACCGTCGTTTTGCATTCAAGAATTTCTTCCATTTGGCATCTTTTATAATCATTTGATACATTTCGCTCAAACTTTGACAAAGAAGTCCCATAAAAATCGGGTCCGGGCTACTGGATTTCTTAGAACTAACTTCTACCAATCATAAGTTGCACCTTGCAAAAGTGAGACCTCACATTTGATCATCTGTTCAGGGGGACATTTCACTTCGTCCAAAGCCCCTTTTGCGCCAAGCCAAAATCAGCTTTATCCGACTTTTCCACTTGTACCATGAAATTTTTCTACTCCATGCTTTCTTACCGAATCAATCGGGAGCCTAGGGTTGTGTCAATCTAAGACCCTTGCTATCCTCGAAATCTTGAATCAACGCTCGGTTGAAACAATAGAAAGCCGTTCACTTAGTCGGTTCTAAGGACCGGGCCGATGGACTTTGATATTTAGGGTTAACACTTTCAGCACTTTCCTCAACAATGTCTTGAGGTCATTCCATCTTATTCACTATAAAAAACAAAACAAGGGCATCCGCATTAGGCTAACACAATGCTATATAGGTACATTTTTAACCTAATAATTTTCTTGAAACGCCTAAACCTTGGCTCTAATCACTTAACTTCCTGATCGCAAAGAAGTGAGGACGCTACACAAAGTCAGACTGCTTAACCTCGATTGCGTGATTTTGAGACCATTTCAAGCATAGATTCATAATTGATATAAACTTGTTTTAAAAAGGCCATAATTACAAAAACTCCAGACTACAAACCATAACCTTGTTGAATTACCACTATAGTGGTGATTAAAATATCCAGTACATATAAGCTTAAGTCTCTAACTACTTATATTCTTACAAGTTTCACTACATCAAATATTACTTTTACATTTCTATTACAAAAGAGAATATGGAGTAGAGGACCCACATAAGGAAGACTCCTACTGTCGAGTTGGCCTTGACGAGTGTGGCATGTCCCCGACGACTTCTTTCGAAACCTACACGGATAAACACTCTGCAAGGCATAGTAAAGCTCTTTGATTTATTTATAACATAGACAAAAAATGACTGATTCTTAGCATTACCACATAAAGATTATTCACTCCCCAATAGTAATGCCAGAACTTGATTGACTGAATATATAAATTTTTCCTTTTGCTTTATAAGTAATGATTTGCAATTAAAATTTGGTTTTAGTCTAAATCACTGCAAGTGCACAAGTCATACATGTAATAAAGTGGACAAAATAAGTTCGAATATCATTCTAATGAGGATTGGATTTTTGAGAGTCTAAAGATTAACTACCCTTTATTCAAGCTCATCAATATTCAACCTCTAAATTCCGTGAAACTATATGTCTAAAAGAAATTGAATAAAAGTTAAAGAAATTTAAAAATATATGAATTAGAGAATTTACTGGATCAAATAACATTGGGAATGAAATCGTTGTTGTGTCCATTAATTTGCTGGTTTCAAAATAAAATATGTAGTATGAGACATGAACTCTGTAGTTGTCCAAGAGAAAGGTAGTGTAGCAATGAATTTCTCCTCACACCGCACATTTCACTCTCCAGTTTACCACATTTCTATCTATAGATAATGGGTCTGAAAAGCTACTTGTAGGACTTGATCCTCTTTAAGATCTGACTATTTTTCCTTTTCAGTACTTCACAACCATCTCTTAGGACTGAAATCATGATCCTCATAGACAAGATTATACAAGCCGTTTTCAATATACTTGATACCTCAGCCATCAATTAGACAAGAATCCCTTATTTCCTTAATTAGAATCTCAGCTAACACTGGATTGAGTTTATTCTTATCAATTGAGGTGAAACCTCTCTAAATTAAACTGCTAGGATTAGCAGGATCATATGCCTCGGGAACACGCTCCTGCTGTCAACCAGGAGGGATCCTTGAATTCAGAGGTTAGATCTTCACTAGTGATGTACTAGAGTGATCCAAAGAGTTCATTAGTTCAAACAATATCAATATAATTTACCCTAAGTAACTACTCTTTGTTCTCAAGTAATCCATCTATGTCTCACTCAAGGGGATTTCTGGAAATCAGAGCAATGATACAACTCTTTCTGGGTACCAAACACTGATATTTAGAACATCTCAATATAGGAATAATATCAATTAAATCACTCCAACTTTCATACCCTGCATAACATTATAACATCAAGCAAATAATAATTCCAAAGACAGATTCTTCCTAGAGGGAGCTTAGCCTCTAAAATTTGGATCACAAATGACAATGACTAGTTGATCAAACAAATTCATTGAAATTGTAATCAAAATTGAAGAAAAATGAATTCCAAAAAAATTTCTAGATTCCATTGAAATTCAGACATAAATTTAAGCTTCGATTTACATTCATCTAGCTCCGAATCCCAATTCATATCACTACTCTAATATGAAAGAAGAAAACTAAATCTAGAAAACAAACTAAAAATTAGAAAAGAAAAAAAAGAAAAAAAAATATACAATGAGACTTCATCTATCCCAAAAAGCACACAGATTTGATGAAAAATGGCTAGAAGTTGTGCACTATCCCCTAGGAGCTTCTATTTATAGGCTCAAGTCTTAGGCCCTAAAAACGAGGTGAGAATCACACTTCAAAAGCCCATGTAAATTCTACTCCGGCGTCGTGATCGAGTTGTCAATGTCGCGGCATGAATCATGTCAAGACATTGGAAAGATTGTCAAGTATTTCAAAATTTCAGCGATCAATCAATGTCGCGTGGATGATATCACGATACTCAAGATGCGCAATGTTGCAGATCAACTTTGATGTCGCGGATACTGCTCTTTGATGTTGTGACATTGAGCTGATGTCGCAACACTAAGTCGCTTGTCGCATCGCTCTTCAACCTTCTTACTTCCAAGCACGTCACATACTGAAGAAATGAACTTTGATGTCATGTTGATGTAGTGACATTGGACCTATGGTTCTGATCATTTCAGCTGATGTTGCGACATTGTTGAAATGGTGTTATTTACATTAGTCAATTAAGTTCATCTTCGACCACCTTGCCGATGTCGTACATTGATGTGATGTCGCTATTACTGAATCTTGATGTTTTGAAGGCATTGCTGGTCCGATGTCGCAACATTGGATTGGTCTCACCACCTTGGCTACCTTGGTCTGATGTCATGACATTACTGGTTCGATGTCGTGACACTGGATGTTTAGATCTCCAAAGGTTCAAGCCTTGCTGATGTCGCGATATCGCTCGCGAAGGTCTCATTGTCGATGTCGACATTATCTGCTACACCTCACCAAAGTTGCTTTTGATTTGATGTCACATATCGCTTTGATGTCGTGGATATTGCTTTGATGTTTCAGGACACTCCAAATTATACTCTAATAGTTTTATAACATGTTTAGGGTATAAAATAACTTAATTTACATTTTTCTAAAAAATTTAATACTAAGTGAGAAAAATGATAAAACCGGAATTAATACAAGAGTTAAGAGTAAAATAGAAAAATGTCACATTAAGGACTCAAGGGTCATAAAGCTAGAAGAATACATGTTAAAGTTGAATATGTGATAAATGAATTGCAAATAGAAATGGAATGAAGGACTTTAATGCAAAAATGGAAAACTTAAGCAAAAATGAGATTTGCAAAACAAGGCCTTATACATGAAATGGGATAAGACCAAATTTGGTCTTAGAATTGGGCATTTCACACTTTAGGAGCTAGGGTTCACATGAAGGAGAAGATAAGCCAATTGAGGGTTTGCTATCTCTCCATTTAGTTCAAGGTTTTGCTTGATCAAGAGAAGGAAAGGAAGTTAGGTTCAAGTATTTCAAGGAAATCAAGGTTAGGAAACCATCCTAACTCTCTATTTGTTCATGTTTGAGGTTAGGAAGAACTCTAACTCTTCTCATTCATGTGTTATACTTGTTAGAGTTGGGTTGATGTTTGTTTTTATTTGGATTTGGGTTGTATGGATTCTCCTTTTCGATTGTTAGGAAAGTCCTAACTCATTTTCGTTTTTATGCTTAGGAGAACCTAACTCTTCCATCCCAAATTGTTTAATCAGAGTTATATTACTTGAGCTTTCTGTTTGTTATTTGTGTAGTTCAAAGATTCATGAAGCAAAGAAAAGAGATATATAGGTTTTGAAGGGAATTGTTGTCAAAGTTTTTTTTTTCAAAACCCATGTTTTGTTTTCGCCATAAATTTAAGATTCGACCCTCCAAATTGGATGATTCCAATTGATATGGTGCATAAGACTCATGGATGAAAATTTCAGAAGAAATAGAGACTCAAAGCAAGTCCAAAATAGCAGCCAATGCTGGTGTTTCCGAGATGGACCAAAACAAAGTCTAGAAATAGGAAAATTTAAGGGTTGTGTCATGTTTTGTTTCACATAACTGGCCATTTGTCATCCAAATTGAGTGATTTCTGTCGAAAGAACCCAAGAGGTATACCTACAAATTATATAAGGTACCAAGCAAACCTGGAAGCTAAGTCCCCTATTTTTATACTCCATGAAAATATGAATAAGTCGGTTATCCTCTGCTTTGGCACATTGTAAGCTGCCATAGGTTAAGTAGTAATAATCCAAATGTGATGATTCCAATTTCTACTGAAAATAGACTCATAGAGCTATCATTTTATTGAAGGAAGTTTGGGTAAAATATGACTCAATTATTCCCAGAAAATTTTGCAAGTGAAGGTGTATTGGGTAGAAATCATCCATAACTAGAAACCCATGCATTCACGATTGATTTTATTTGTTTTGGTTCTCCGATTGGTGACGATTTGCGGGAGAATAGGGGCCGGTGGATGATAAAACCCGAGCTAAGATAGGGATCTGTGAATATGAGTCAAGAATGGACAACCCTTTGGTTTGTTCTTCACATTTCTCTCTTGTTTCTGGCAGTTGTGTTTATTTTGTCATCAAACCTCAAGTGTTGATATAAAATTCGTATGCGTGTTTAGTTTGAACCATAAATAAATTGCTGGGTGTCAAGTTAATTGACTTCAAGTGAATTAACATGAAAAGGGAAGGTAACGTATGTTAATGCATGAATCATGTGTAGTCGAATGTGTATTGCGTGTATGGTTCGTTTAGTGCAAAATTACCGCATGTATGTGTTTAAATTATGTCAAATCAAGTAAAGGTTTGGTGTAATTGAAATAGTGCGTAGAAACTCATGTGTTAAGTGAGTTAAAATGAAGAAAAAGTGATTGGATTATGGCCAAACGCAGATGTTGTTTCTAAGGAGATTATGTGTAACTTTTGTGTACATCATCGACTTGAATAAATTGGTTTTTAAAATGGGTTAATCGGATAGTTAACATAGTGGTAAAGTAGGCATATTGGTTGTAAACTTGCGTTCTTGTGAATATAATCTAGTAACTTTTACTATGACTAATTATTAATGCCCTTAAGAGAATGTTAGCCGTCATATTCCAGTTAAGGATAGATTGGTATACTAATAAGATAAATGTAGCAAGCAGCGAATGATAAGGATTGATGGTGACATACCGACCAGAGCCCAACGAGACAATACTCCGTAGGTACACAAAAACGCAAATATAAAAATAACTACCAGAGCCCAAATGGGACAAAGAATGAGTTATTGCAAAGTGTTAAACCGACCACAGCCCCAACGGATCATGCCTGATTCCGTTATCCTATGCACCGAAAATTTCGGTTAGATTCATTTTAAGGGAAAAATGTTTAACAAATGTGTAAATTGTGTGAATTGGGTTGTGACAAAAATACTAGTATAAGTAAACATGAAAAGTGTGAATCATCATGTTTTATATGCAAGATAAAATGAATGTATGTTAAACTTATATACATATATATATATATATTGATGACTTCATGAACAAACGCTCTAAATTTTGTTTGAAAATAAACATATTGATGTAATTGGATGATTAATCTGATGCATATGGCAATGTTATTTATATGTTTATATGTGCATATATATGTTCTGTATTGATTGTATGAAATGAGAATAGAAACTTAAAGAACCACTAAGCATGAAAATGCTTAGCGCTGATTTTTCACGCCTGTGCACCGCGGTAGATAGTATCCGCATCAAGACTATTACATAGAGTCACCGCTACTACTTTAGAGTATACGAATGCTTTCGCTTGATGCATACCACTACATTTCATGATATCATGTAATTATTTTGTATAGAAATCAAATATGTATAAATCTTCATGGAATGTATTTTACTATTGGGGTGAAAAGGGGTGAACTCTAATAATATTTTGTAAATGTATGTTACAAAGGCATGGAATGCCATTTTGTATCAATATGTTGTACTAAAGAATGTGAGCATTGGCTATCTTGAAATGATATGATGTATATTTCTGGTATTAATGAATGGCTAGTAATGATATCATATATTCATATATAAGTATGTTTATATGAAATGTGTTTTGACAAATGGTTTTGAAATGGTTCAGATCTCCTGATCCGTTCATTATGGGCCTGGCCGGGGGGGCACCACATATCTTCACTAGTTGAGGCTTGTTCTGATGTCGCCACGATGTAATGTTGCGACATTAGTCAACTGATAACACCACTTGACAATCCTTGCTGATGTTGCGACATTGAGTTGTGATGTTGCGACATTGAGTTGTGATGTTGCGACATTGAACTCTTTAGCTTAGCTGACTACAGCCAATGTTGTAGCCATGTCGTGGCGATGTCGCGGCTATGTCGCGACATTAAACACTTCAGTTTAGTTGACTACAACCAATGTCGTAGCCATGTCGTGGCGATGTCGCGACATTAGATGTCTGATGTAGTTTGACTACTAAGGTTGCTTTTGATGTCGCGAAGATGAAGCTGTGATGTCGCTGAGATTGACTTGATGTCGCGGATACCTCATTATGATGTCGCGATACTGGCATATCATTTCCCTTTTTCAACTCGATGTGGCGGCAATGACATTGCATGAGTGTCAAGACCTTTTCCACATAATGTATATATATGACCGCTTACAATGATCCTCAATTTCAGTATATATGCATCCATATAATTATTTCACATATCATATTATTCATCTCTCCCGTAGGAGTTCATAATAGAAATGTCATAACCGAAGGTACTTGTAGGTACACTATAATACAAAATAGAGTTATGCCTGAAGATCTCGAGTCAAGTTACTTTCATGTTCTTATTGTTCATTATTCAGATATGCCATCATATAAATGTTTGCCTCGCATAGACCAAGAATAATGAATAAAAGGGATGCAGCAATAGGTAACAAAGGTACGTACATTTATAATGTGAAGTGGTCAGAACAGAACCTGCACTCTAATGGTACATGAACAAAGAGTTCTTAATAAAGTATTGAATATGTATGTGCTACAAGACGGAACAAACGTGTTGATTAACACGGAATAGAAGTGTTGAATAGCACTAATCCCTATTTATTCACTATCTTATATTAAGTAGGCATATAATTATATGTGTTTCAGAGCATTTTATATTGGTCTTAATAAAATTCATGGTATATTGATGTGGATGGATTCTAGACATTCTTAGGTACACATAGAATCCAAGATCCCCATTCAGAGTCTGAACAAAAGAGAGATGGCCTTTAGAAATAAAAGAAAGGGAATTTTTCTAAGACACTACATGCAACACCACTCAGCGGTTGCACATTTTCAGTTCATCTAATGCTTCTAATGAATCTAGCATCACGACGTCACCTACATCGCGAATTTCCAGAATATTAACTAACACATCCTAAGTTCATTTCCAACTATAATTTTATTCAACAAACGAGGTTCTAGGACAAAGTGGGATCTTCTAACAAAATATTTACTCATATCTTAAGTTTCCAAGGGATCATAGATCAGGTCATTTGGACCTTTAAATTAGGAGATATAGCCAAAAATTCCAGACTATTCCTGAATAGTTTCCAAGGACAGAATTATGTTCTCAATTAGACGAATTTCTGGGAAAAATAGAGACATTATGTAATTCATACTTTTCATAAAATTCTAATCTCCTAGGTGTCTAGTCAAAGAGAAGCTCTGATCCACCCATTCAGACATTAACTCAACATATGGCAAACAACATGAACTACTCCCCACAGAGAAAAAATCCATATCTGTCAGAAACTCTTTTTCATGGTTTTTAAAGCAGGATTTAAATCTAGGTATCTTCTAGACATTTGTAAATCTGGTTCTTAGGTTTCATCTCCAACTAGAATCATCCAAATTGTAGGTCTATAGGCTAAGTTATGGCCAAAACAAAAACATAAGTTTTAGGGAAATTTGGATAGCACTTCCCCTAAAATACCTACATGTCTCTTTACACATTTTTGGTCCTTTTCACCGTACACCCTAAATTTTAACCAAAACCAACTCAAACCAAAAAAAGAAAAAAAATAAAACACAAATAATGGGAGAGTTAGGATGTTTTTCCTAACCTTGATGTCTAGAAACTTCCAAACCAAGCTTTCTTTCTCTTCCTTCTTCCTTTCCTTTCCTTTCCTGTTCTTTGCTTGAACTAAGAGAGCCAAGAACAATGGATTGAGAAAACCAATTTGGTCTCCTCCCCACACAACTAGATGCCCTAGCTCCCAAAGCCCAAAATAGAGAACAAATTCTAGAGACAAGTTCTTATCTCATGCCTCATTTTGACTTAAGTTTTTGGCCCTTGTACTTTAGTCCTCCAGCTTCATTAAATTTGACAATCGACTTATCATAATTCTACAATGACATATAATCTTTCTTTGTTTTATTTCTTTTAGGTTCTTAATTGCACTTACTAATTTACCAATTTATCAATTTACCAATTTACCAATTTACTCCTTGACTCTTTAATAATTTCTGCTATATCATTTCTTCTCCACACTTAATCATTAAAATTGTCGAAAACTACCAATTTGACTTCCATTATACCCACACATGTCATAAAACTACCGTATGATAATTCTTGGTGATGTTACAAAAACAAAGCAAAAGCTATTGTTTCCAACCACTTTCAATACAAAAGAAACTCCAAAAGTCTTGGGTCATAAAATTATTTAAGAAGATTTATCATTCCTAACCCGATGTGCAAAACCAAGTGAATTATCTAACTTGGTGAAGGCTTAAAGATATAAAAGAGTTTTACGTGGAGGAATGATATCACAACGCTTTGACAAGATCAAAGAGCAATTTCAAACCTCGCTATTTTAATTCCTCCCATGCAAGGTCATCCACTTAAATTATATTAATTTCAACCACAAATGAGTCAATAGATTGTCTTTGACACAAAAAAATTCTATAGGTAATGAGTAGGTCAGATATATTTGAGTAGTATCTTAAATCTACCGTAAATAAGATATACCCTAATTGAAAACTATGTTTGGCCTTGTATCAGATGTACTAAATTGAGACATTACTTGATCAAGTCTCGAGTCTGTGGTTTTCGATGATCTTATGAAGTACATGGTTAATCGACCATTGATTATAAAGATGATAGGTAAATGGTCCCTTGCTTTGTCAAAATTCACCTTGGTTTATTTTCCACAAATCTCCAAGAAAGAGAGAAAAGCATCGCGATTTCCTAGTTGATCATCCTTTACTAGAGATCGGGATAGAGCAAAGTGGAGTCAAGAATTTATGGAGCAAAAAGGAACCTTGGATCCTCAAATTTGATGGTTCAAGTACGAGAATTCAACAGGTAGGATGGGGTTGATAATTTCCCTAAGAGGAGTAAAGATCACATTGTCTTCAATCCGCCTTGAATGCTCTAACAACTAGGTCGAGTATGAAGCTTTGGTGATTGGTTTAGAGATCCTACTAGAGCTTGGGGAAAAGATGTTCGAGTCACTGGAGATGCTCAATTGGTACTTCAACAATTAACAGAGTATAAGTACAGCTTCGTTATTACACCTTACTTTACTCGTGACCATTCAATTGTTACACTTTGCTAATGTGGAATTTAAACACATGCAGGGAATCAAATCAGGAGGTTGATGAGCTTAATCAAATAGCCTCTGGTGTAAAAATGTGAAGAATTGACCCATAAGCTCATCATGATGGAGAAGAAGAATCACCCTTTAATTTTTGAAAGGGGTATCACATAGACATCTTCAATAATGACGTGAATATTGCTGGAGATTGGAGAATAGAATTCAAAGAATATTTGGAGAATCTAACAAGAGGGTTCCTCCACATAACGAAGGCTGCTTCCTAATTTTGTTCTAATAGAAGGAGAGATATACAGAAGAGGATTTGATGGGTTATTACTCAAGTGCTTATCTTCCTGCATAAAGATGCGCGATACAAGTTCATGAAGGAGTTTGTGAGCCCATCAATCTGGGAGTAAAGATGTGTTGGTAATTAGAAGACACGACTATTTTTGGCCGAATTATCTCTAAAGATTACATTACATACTCCAAAGGTTGTCAACAAAGGCTAAAAATACGGAAGTACACAAAGGATCCTTGTTGTTGGAATTGGCATTTTAATAGTAAAGCTACACCATTCGTAGGATGGCTACGGACTCGACAAAGATCCATCCAAAGATCATCAAAGAGCATAACTTCATCCTAGTTGCTACGCACTATTTCACTAAAGAGGTGGAGGCAAGATCTATCAAGAAAACATAATATAAGGATGTGATCAAGTTCATCAAGGAGCAGATTATTCATAGGTTTGGGATTCCCTAGTCTATTACTACTGATCAAGGAACAATATTCACTAGTGAAGAGATGAATTACTTTGCTGCAGATTATGGGATATAACCTAATCTGATCAACTCCTTCTACGCGATCAAGCCAATGACAAGGTACATCTAACAAAGTGTCGATAAGGATCCTAAAGAAATGCTGTAGAAGAATCCTAGACTCGACATTGGATTTTATCAAAGACATTATGACTACATGACTTCTCAAAACGAGTTTTACAAGGGTAAGTCCTTTCTCTTGACTTATGAACAAGATGCAGTACTCACTGAAGTAGTGGTGCCTTCAAGAGCTTCTAAGAAAAATGGCCTTACTCAAGAGTACAAGGAGGCCATGATGATGGAACTCAAATCAAGAGATGCTTAAAAATACAAGCCTTCAACTATATATGTTGATTCAGAAAAATAAAGTGGCTCATATTTACAACAAGTGAATTAAAAATTTTGGAGTAGGAGAGCTTGTTTGGAAGATTATACTTCTAGTTGGTTCCAAAGACAAAGAATTGGGCAAATGGTCTCCCACGTGGGAGGGATCTTTCAAGGTGTATCAAATACTACCTGGAAACGCATACTGATTAGCAAACCTACAAGGAGAGCCACACAAGAGGTTCATCAATGGAAAGACCAAGAAGTATTTCCTACCATATGAAATTTTAAAACATCCCAAAAGAATTAGGCTGATTCCAATTTTACTTAAAAGGATAATGTTAGTGGAAATGTTCTATGTTTCGGGGTAAAAGTAGTTTTTTAGCCATTGTATTCTCAAACATTCAAAGTTTCTCTAGCAGTTACCTTGTTCTATTCTATGTTTTGAGAAAGTAGGCTTTTTAGCCATCGGTTCTTTAAACATTCAAGTTTTCAAGCATAGTACCTTGTTCTAATCTATGTTTTGGATAAACATATATTCACAAAGCTTTTTATGCTACTATTTTCAAATATATAAATTTGTTCAATAAGGTACCTGTTCAAATTTCTCCAATGTGTACTTATACCTGATATACACAGTATATATTTTCAAATAAAGAAAGTAGGTCTAAGGACCACTTTTAATCAACAACAAAGTTACAACATTATTCCACAAGCATTAACACACATCGTGTTGCAGTTAGTGCCACCTTGATCCACTAATGCAATGTCATGGATGGGCGTACTGTACGTGCTAGTGAGTTCTCCGCTGGTTCATTCCACAAGCATCAACACATCAAAAGTAGGCCTAGTGCCACCTTATCCACTAATGCAAATGTTATGGCTATAAGTGCGCCTCATGTAAGGAAGTGCGTTCAATGAATCTTCAACAAGTCAAGTATGCTCTGGGAAGACATTCCACCCTCCTCCTTCCACTAAGTTAAAATGGTAGGCCAACAATACCTAGCAAGGGTTAGAAAGGGAATATAATAGTCAGCAGGATAAATCATTCACATCATAGGTTATAGAGTACAAAAGGCAGATAATACAAAGAAGTGCAAGTAGAAAGAGGCTTTTAAGAACCGAAAATGCCAAATAGATGGCTAAAAATTCCCAAGTCAAAGCCTTATTAGTTCATGATTGTTAAGTAATGTCAAAGTCATATCATGGAGAAATCAAAAGAACGGGGAGAATCCCAGTAGCCAAGGCAATGCTAGCGAAATGCATCAATTTCCTATAATTTTAAAGCCAATCTTGTTGCCTCATCGCATCAAGAAGCTAAGAATCGCCCCAAGGACTCAACTCTTGTAGATGCTTAAGTCACGAGCCTTTACTTACTTCACAATGCTCCACTAAAGAGGCAGGTTAGCTCTCCTTCTCCAATTCTTAATCAAGGACTCCAATATGCCTTTCAGGAGCATCATATTTAGTACACGCCACTCCAACCACTAGTAGCTTGTTTCGTAAGTCGGGCTCCGCCAAACTCGTTTTCCGCTCTCTTTTTAAGGTAGCTAACTTGGAGAAGATCTTCCGTTTGATTTCTATACCCATCTAATGTAAAAAGGTAAATAAAAGAATTTTGATCTAAGGCCTCAAATGAAACCCTCGATTTAGTACTTCTGAAGCCAATGCCAACATCGCTAGAGCTACATAGAAAGCATCCTTTCGTCGCAGAAAGAAAGCAAATCCAAGCCAAGAGAATGGCTCACGCGATGAATCGAATTGTAGCCACATCTCGAGTCACTAGAAGGACGTACTAAGGATTGAGGGCATGGTTGGCCTTAGGAAAGATAAGTCCAAAGATAACCACTTCCGCCTATTTGAAAAGTCGATCTCGGTGAAGCTTGAAAAATGGAAAATATAAGACAAAGGAAAAGAAAAATACAAGAGAAAGATAGAGGTGAAGAACAAACCGTAGGAAGGAGTAAGCTGAAGCATGCTCATTGGGCCCCGACAACGGCCCTTTCATCCAAAGAGTCTTGTCATCTCTATCTCATTAGGTGAGCTACTAATATTCTGGGAATCATCCTAGCTTGAGGTCTCTTCTCCAAGGGTCGGCCCTTGCTCACTATCCTTAGAGGGATCTTCCACTTCTTCAACCTCAATGAGATCATCAATAATATTGGAGAAATCAAACTGATGGGTTGGTCTGTGTGCAACGATCGCCGTAAGTTGGAAGAATTCCTCACATCTTTAGGAAAGTTTGAAGTAGTCAACTAATGGAAGCGAAATATTTTTATCCTCGCTATCTTGAGTTTCTCGGGGTAGACCTACTAGGAAAAGAAGTCAATCCTGCAAAAAAAATGAGGAAATCAGCATGAGGTAAATTTATGAATAAAAATGAAGCAAATGATTCTTTTACTTGTAGTGGGCGAGCGAGAACTAAGGAGCTCGTAAAATCTAAATTCCACCAAGAAGAGAAGGATTGTGCCAAGTATAAAGAGGTAATCCTAATGGAGCATGAAGGAATTTGATACTCATTAACCAGTGTTTATACAAACTCCAAATCTAGCTGGATAGAAGGTAAAGGAGGTGAAGTCACAAATCGCTGAAACCAAATCGGCGCCCAAAGACAAGGAGGTA
This sequence comes from Tetrastigma voinierianum, assembly GCA_016808115.1. Classification (NCBI taxonomy): domain Eukaryota; kingdom Viridiplantae; phylum Streptophyta; class Magnoliopsida; order Vitales; family Vitaceae; genus Tetrastigma; species Tetrastigma voinierianum. Next base: position 116,152 of record JAEQBH010008458.1, on the reverse strand, counting down.
AGGATTGCAGATCAGCCGTGGATGCAAAACAAAGAAAGATGAAAAGTGGCTAACGTCTCCGAAATAAGACACTACAAGTGGCGCTAGCAGAGGCCACATGACTCTCAAATTCATGCAGAAATGGTTGAGATAAAGCCAAAATCTTATTCCAAGCTGAAATATGTACAGAATCAAGCCTTAAAAATAAGTGTACCAATGCTCGATCTACCAAGCCCAAGAAGAAGGAAATAAGATCATCAAAGGGCATCGTACGTAGAGAATGAACGACATGAAGTCCCAAAGTCTTATAAGAGGTAGGTTCCCTATTCGAAAGCTTTGGGAAATATAAAAATAACCACATTTGTATAGACCACAAGGCACCACCAACTCTATGGTAAGGCCATTAGAAACATATTTACTCATGGCTTAGTAAATCGAGGCCAAGAGTAAAGTGCCTAAGGCATAAGGCCAACTTAGAGCAAGTGTCTTCGCCAAGGGTAAATACTCAATGGCCAGTTTTCCAGATTTGGGGAAAAAAAATACATATTTGCATAAGAGAACTCACAAGAACTCGACATGCTCGGCAGTCGATGGAATCCCAATGACGCCATGTCATTTCAAAGCAATAAGTGAGTATGAAGTTTCAGCAGAGGAAACTCTATATCCAAGAGAGAAGAATCCTAAATATCAAGGTGACACAAAGACATTCGGCATTCCTTGATAGGTAGGCTCGTGAGAATGGTAATATCTCTCAATGTGATGGAAATGGGCTGCAAGGCAAGTTGGGGAAAGAGTTAATATTCTTGAGCTAGAATTTCAGTGCAACACTCATCAATTCCACGTCAAGTGAAGTGTCTATAGTGGTAAGATGAATGAACAGCTCAATCCCCAATGCTATCCAAAATCCTCTAAAATGCAGAGACAACCTAGTAGAACCTATGCAACTCCATCCCGTATGAAGCCCTTAGCCATGATTTAGTTTGGCTTACCATAGGCCATAACTTCTTCCCAAGAAGTAGTTCATTGTCGATCTCTAATGGAAAGGTAAAGTATGTGAGTAAGAAGATATTTCCAAGAGAATGTGAAAACTCTAGCCTACAAATGAGGGAGAATAGTAATGCAAAACAAAAAAGATTTTAGAGCTAGCATGAATCAAGGAAGAAATATCATAAGATAAGATTAGATTAACATGTGATAAGGATGGGAGAGTGGATTACTACCCAAATGAGTGCCGATTCACGCCCTACTACATGTTTTGAGCACTTTTTTTGCAGGTAGTAATCAACTCTAATTGGACCCGTTGGATATGTTAAGGACCTAGCACAACTACTAATCAATTTTTGTGCAAGTTTGTTGTTTCCAAAGGCTATATATCTTTGTAGGTGGGAACTGGAGCTTAAAGCATGAAGAGCACAATTTATACTTAGATTTCAAAAGCTAGAAGAAGTGTATCGGCGTAAGAACAATATGGCTAACCTTGCCAAATTCGTAACCCCGTAAAAATGTCTCTGCTACATTTGACTTTTTGAGCTCTTTTTTGTGTTTTTCCCACTTTCCTATGTACAGTGTTTTTATTTGTATTGGGTCAGGTGGTATAAAAAACACTTTTAGAAGACTTGTAATAGATATATTTGATTTTATTTAAAATAGTTTTGGGAAGCTTGTTCGAGAAGCTCCCATTTTCTTTTTCTCTAAAATTTCTTTCTTTTTTTCTCACTAGCCAAACAGCCTCTAAGGATGATTTCCCAGAGCCTTCCTTCCTTGAAGTAAAAGGTAATCAAGTAAAGGAACCTCGTTGTAAACCAAGGGTTTTCATGATTTTAAAGTAGGTTTTCACTATCATTAATGTTCTTTCCTTCAACTCTAGGTTTCAATCCCTTCGAGTCACCTTGAATGTGTTGATATTTGGTAGCCAAGGCTCATTAGATACTTAATGCTAGATCCAAAGGATGTTCGTAGTTACCATTTATGGTTACTGGAAGTGAGTCAAGGAGACATGCTTTTACTGACTGAGACCATTAATGGGCAGTGAATGCCATTTCTCAAGGATATTAATGATGGTCGGGCTTATGAAGTTAAATTAAGAATCGATCGTGAGATAATCTATATGTTATCCTCCCAATGCGAGAAAGGCCCTAAAACCCTCATTTGCCTAAGGAACCTAAGGCTGAAACCTCGATACTTTAAGGGACTTCTTTCCATAATTTAATCCATTTTATTTTCAGTTTTAACCATCAAAACCAACTCTTTTTATAACAACCCTAATATCTAAAATGAAATCACCAGTTTAAGCTCACTGTTAGTCATTTCCATGAAGAAAACCCATCTCTGATGGACGATCCTAGAACCACTATACTATAGTAGCTTTGTTTTGCTAGTATGAGGTATTAGGTTATAAATTTTGCTGATGAATACCCCACTAGGTCGTTTAATCAATGGCTTGCCGAAGGGGCCTTAGTGCAAAATGATTAATATACCGAACACTCGTGATCCTCATCATGCTCTAGTGAATTTTTCTTTCTTATCATTCTTTCTATAGCCATCGCTAGTTTGCTTAATTTCATTTCAACGTTTTATATATATATTTTTAGCCAACATTAACTTTTGTGAATTATTTCTTTTTCTTTTGGTGTTGTCCTTGCTTTTCCTCGTAGGAGTTTATGTTCAATCGATTGGGAAATTCAAAAGGCATTAGTCAAAGTTAGTATTCAACAATCACATTCTGAATCAGCATGAATTTAAACCAAATGGAACCCCTCCAATTACAACATCGTAGTTACCAGGAGGAAAGGAACCCCAATGCATTTAGATCCATGAGGGACCACATACACCCTCCTCGGATGAGTGCAACCTCCCGCATAGTGCCTCCAACTGAGAAGATGGTCATTAGGCCTTACATTATGCCACTCCTTCCCACTTTTCATGGCATGAAGAGGAGACATCAATCATCAACTACTTTATTCACACATAAGGGAGTTTGAAGATCCTGTAAATACGTACCCGCCACCTGTGATTTAATGAGGCTTGCTTTTCCTTTCATACTGAAGGATAAACAAATTACCAACTCCCGAGGCTAAGGGACATCTAAACTCAATCGAGATGCATGCTGAATTTTGAAGAAATTCCTTCCCCACTACGTAACAAACAAATTGAAGAGGCGCATTTCCAACTTCTCAACCAATGAAAATTAAAAATTTATATCGGAGAGATATATGGAAGCACTCAATGCTTCGTCCTCACTACGGGTTTGACACATGGTCATTGTTAGCTACTTTATGATGGCATTTCTCCTACCATGAAGCAACTTCTGGAAACTATGTGGGAGGAGACTTCATGAGCAAAAGCCCCAGAGGAAGCTTTGTATTTCCTGAGTTATGTAGTTGAAGCATCAAAAGGTTGAGATGAGCCTAACCCAAGGGAGATGGAAAGAATGAGACTCGCCTAATATCGGGTGGTACGACTTTCTCCCGAAGACACTGATACGAAGGCAAGTTTCAACCTAGCCAGAAGGCCAAGAAATGGAGATGAGAAAACTGCATGAGATGTAGACAGTGACTAAGATTCCTGTGCCAAATAAGCCATGTTTTATTTGTCACCATCGGCATCCGGAGAACAATGTCCAACTATTCCAGGAATGAGGGAGATGTCAATGGAACAAGCGAATGTTGTTGGTCAATTCAAACCATCAACTAATGCACCATATGGCAACACTTACAACCCTAGCTAGAGAAATCACCCAATCTCCTAGCCAAACCCATAGTATGCACCCTCGCTCCTCCATAGTATGCTTCAATTTCTCAGCCACCTCAACCATAATCAACCTCTCCAGTGGAACAAGCAATCCTGAACCTTAACAAAGTGGTAGGTAACTTTGTGGAAGAGCAGAAAGCAGTCAATGCTTAGTTGAATCAGAGAATTGATACTGTGGAAAGCACTTTGAACAAAAGAATAGATGGGCTCCAAAATGACATTGCTCAGAAAATAAACAACCTGCAGTACTCCATCTCAAGGCTCACCAATCAACACCAAGTGCAAGAAAAAGGGAAATTTCCCTCACAAACTCCTGGGCAATCCCAAAGGAGTCCACCGTGACAGCCACATAATGAACCTACTCCTAAGATTGATGAGGTGAGCGCTATCACCTTGAGAAGTGGTAGGAAAGTCGAGCAGCCAATGCCTAAGCCGCTTGATGAAACCCAAGAAGGAGAAGATGAGAAGCCGGAGATGATAGTGATTAAAGAAGACATGATGAAAAAGAGTATGCCTCCACCATTCCCTCAAGCACTCAAAGGTAAAAAGGGAGTGAACAACTCATCCGAGATTTTTGAAGTGTCGAGGCAAGTGAAAGTCAATATTCCTCTTCTAGATATGATCAAGCAAGTCCCAACATATGCCAAATTTCTAAAAGACTTGTGCACTGTAAAGAGAGGGGATCAATGTGAATAAGAAAAGCCTTTTGATGTAGCAGTGAGTGCCATCATAAGTGCAAGACTCCAGTGAAGTACAAAGATCCAGGGTGTCTTACCATTTCAGTGAACATTAGGGGAACTTGTGTAGAAAAAGCATTGTTGGATTTGGGAGCCAGTGTAAACTTGTTACCTTACTCAGTCTATAAGCACCGATCGAGAGTCGCCGCACCACCATCACCTTATCTTCGCATAGATCCTCGTGAAAATTCCTAAAGGCATAGTTGAAGATGTTTTGGTGAAGGTGGATAAGTTCTACTATCCGATGGACTTTGTTGTTCTTGATACCGAGCTAGTAGCTATAAGAGCCAATTATGTGCCTATCATACTCGGGAGACCATTCTTGGCTACATCGAATGCAATCATCAACCTGAGTAAACGGGTAATGCTGGGAACTCACTCGCAACATGACAATGGAGCTTAACATCTTCATTTAAACAAAAGCATGTTCCTACAGAGGAAGAAGGCCCAGAGGAAGTGTGCCCGACAATACTATTGTGGAGGAACATTGTGCTTAGAAGCTCCACCACCTGCAGCCTCCAAAGATTCCCTCCAACAACAGCCTTCAAGAGACCGGAAGACTTTCAAAGAGCCACAGACTTAGCACCAAGAAATTTCAAAGCAGCCTCCCACAGCTAGCCTTCCACCTAATTTACTGAAATCGATCATCCTTCAGTCTGTATACTTCCAGTGATGATGATAGATTCCAACCCTCCAGTTTCACTCAGATATATACCACTCCTTGCCTCCCGAGCCATATCGAGGACAATGCAACATTCGGGTAGGAGAAGAGCTAAAGAAGGAAGTGTTCTTTTATGTTTTTGAAAGCAAGTCTATATTTTGGAATAGTTGAATGTATTTCTGCTAGTTTTTTTTTTTAGTATAGTACTTTTTTTTTTGTTTCTAGTACATGCTTCTAGCTCATGTTTTTAGTTCCTTAGTTTCTTTTTTTTCCCATCAGATTTCTCATAATTTTTTTTGTAATTCTCAACTTGTAATGGGAGAAATTGAAGCCTCATCTCAATACTCTTGATTTTAGAGTGGTGTTATGTTTATAAGAGTTGATGAATTGTTGAAACCCCTCTTGTCTTCAACCTTACTTCTTTCACTTTAAACTAACCACATGACCGTGCACTTTAGTTTTCAATTATGTCGAAAACTCCGCCTTTGTCTCCTAAGCTCGCAGTAACCGCCCGGCACTTTTTGACCACCTATAATAGGTTGGGATCCCTAAAAAGACCAATGAGTCTCAAAAAAAAAAAGAGAAAATACCAATGTGTCTCAAAAAAAAAAAGAAAGAAATTTGTGACATTTACCTTGAAACCCGAGCACGGTCCGAGGGGTATATGGCAAAAGTCTTTAAAGCCCAAGTGTCCTAAGCCAACTCGGTCAGGGGAGTCACCGACTTTGCCAAGCCGTTGAGGCTGGGTGAATAGTGGAGTTTAGCCATTTGTAGGTGTTGGAGTACGAACTTATTAAAGTCCGAGGTGAAATCGAAGAGTTAGTGGTTGAAAGATCCTTATGACTTGGATGCCCTAAACCTTGATTGTTGGGGAGTCAACAATGGACCCCTCACATGGATCATTTGTGGAATTAGACACTCTTAGCATTGCACCCCTACACACAAAAAAGTTGTGAAATAAATGAGGATCTTATTCTATTGGAGGCTATTAGCCTAGGCGTGGAAAGAGCTAGGCTAGCGGGAGAGGATAGTTTGGCATAATATTTTGAAAACTAATCAAGCAATACTTAGGTTTTGTGTGAAGGTTTTAGGTTGGTTCTCTAGGAGTTGAAATTTTTGATACTTGAATTTGCATAGCACATACTTCTTGGAGATAGCTGCTGGATGTAATTTTGTTGGACTTTTGTTGAAGGTTGGGTTTTATCACCTTATTGCTTTTGGAAAACCTTTTTTTTTTTTTTTTTTTTGTGCATATTTAAATTTCATCTCGCTTTTGATTGCTTTATTCTTTCTTTCATTGCTAAGGGACTAGCAATGTGTTGGTTGGGGGGAGTGATTACTACCCAAATAGTGCTAATTCACGCCCTTAACACTCCATGTATTGAGCACTTTTTGTGTAGTAATAAGCCTAATTGACCCAATTGACATGTTAAGGACCTAGCAAGGATACTAATTAATTTTTGTGCAAGTTTTGTTATTTTCTACATATTATCTCAGAGGTGGGAATTGAGCTCAAAGCATGAAGACCTATAGCTTGTAGTTCAAAGCTTCTGAAGCTAGAAGAAGGCAAAAGTTGAAGGAAGAACACCTGGCACCTTGCCAATTGGCAGGAGCCATAAATTTGCAGCCCCCAAAATGTCTCGCCAAATTTGACTTTTTGAGCTCTTTTTGTGTTTTCCTCTAATTTTCTCCCTATGTAATAGTGTTTTATATGTATCTTTTGGTAATTTGTATTGGGTTGGGTGGTATAAAACACCCTTAGAAGACTTTGTACAGATAGATTTTATTTTATTTAAAATAGTTTTGGGTAGCTTGTTCGAGAAGCTCCCGTTTTCTTTTCCTCTCAATTTTTTTCTTTTTTTCTCACTAGCCAAACAACCTATGAGGATGATTTCTCAGAGGATGAGTGGCTAAAACCCCTCATTCCTTGAAGTAAAAGGCACTGGGCAAAGGAACATGTGGCAAACCAAGGGTTTTCATGATTTTAAAGCAGGTATTCACTGTCATTAATGTTCTTTCCTTCAACTCTAGGTTTCGATCCCTTCAAGTCACCTTGAATGGTTGATATTTGGTAAGCTTTCAAGGCTCATTAGATACTTAATGCTAGATCCAGTGATGTTCGTTAGTTATCATTTATGAGCCATTGGAAGGTGAGTCAAGGAGACATGTTTTTACTGACTGAGACCATTAATGGGAAGTGAATTCCATTTTCAAGGATTTTAATGAGGGGTCGCTTAGCTAAATGAAGAATCGATTCAGAGATAACTATATGTTATCCTCCCCAATGCAAGGAAAAGACCCGGAAAAACCCTCATTTGCCTAAGGAACCTAAGTGTAGTGACTTGATACTTCAAGTGACTTTCCATACCTAATCCATTTTTCGCTTTAACTATCAAAACCAACTATTTTTATAACAACCCCGATATCCAAAATGAAATCATCAGTTTAAGCTCACTGTCAGTCATTTCAATGAAGAAAACCCATCACTATGAACGATCCTAGAACCACTATACTATAGTAGCTATGTTATGCTAGTATGAGGTATTAGGCTATAAATTTTGTTGATGAATACCCCACCTGCCGCTTAATCAATGAGTTAGCCATAGAACCAACACAAGAAGCCCTGTAAAGAAACAAACCTAAGAAAAGCATACCATGACAGTTTAAATCTCACGCTACAAAGCCAAGGAATGTTCAACAAGGCAAAAGTCTATATGACATAGAGCCAATACCTTAAGTCAAGCTCACAGACAAAGAGAAATTCATTGCAACAAGATGACCCATAATCCGCCAAAGGAAAAGCTCAGAGTTCATGTGAGGGGCGATGCATGATGAGTCTTAACCTCATCTATTTAGTCCATTTTTCTTGCATTTTTTCAACAGTTTATGATCCATTTTAATGTAGAATTATGAAATAATCATCAACTTTGTGTTTTGGTGTGTTTCAATGAAAAGAAGCAACCAAAAGAAAAAAGCAAAGAAAAATTGGCTAAGGTAGAAATGTCATGACATAATTTCAGAATGTCACAACATAATATCAAAATGTCGCAACAAGGTAACCAGTAGGGCTATGTCGCAACAAGACAAAGCTGAGCTCAAGTTGGAAGTAAAGATTGTCGCAACATTTCACAACTCATTTGATACGAGAAGGATTGAATGGTAAATGTTGAAACAAAGAAATTTATGTCGCGACATTGCCTGAGAAGTTCATGAAGAAGAATGTCGTGACATTTTTTACTCGGTCGTGACATTGATCAAAGAAAATGGCAGTGCAGTTTTGTTAAGACATTCAAAACTTGTGTCACGACATAAAGATCTGAAGAGGGAAGAAACAATGTCGCGACACAACAAAACTATGTTGTGACATAAAAATGGTAGATTAAAGAGACAAGTCAAGTCAAGTTGGTCGCGACAAAGGTTTTTATGTTATGACAAACATTTCAGAGAATGACAAGGTTAAGGTAGGAAATATGTCATAACATTTTCAAAGCATGCCACTTACATAAAGTTCGTAAGTCATCATATATAAGGCAAGAAGGCTATGTAGCGACAGAGAAGTTTTATGTTGCGACAACCACAACATAATGCTGAGAGGGAACTCTATCACAACTTAGAATTTTATTGTCGCGACAAAGGTTAATGAGAACTACAGAAAGAATGTCGTGACATAGAAATTTATGTCGCGACATAATGAAGAGTCGAAGACAAAGATATCTGTCGCGACAATCATAATTTATGTCACGACATTAATTGATGAGAAGCGCCTAGAAAAGAATTGCAGAATGTCTTAACATTTTCGAAGACTGTCGCGAAATACGCTTAGAGCAAAGAGCAATGTATGTCGCAACATAAAACAATACGTAAGGGCCGAGAAACTCATTTATGCATACACAAAAATTATGTCAGGACATAATGAAAAGCAACAAAAAGGAAACTTTGTCGCGACAAAGCTTTTTATGTTGCGACATACCATTCAAGTATTAACGCTGCAAGGCATGAAAGAAATGTCGCGACAAAAGACACTTATGTCGCGACAATCACAAGATGAATTCAGTAGAGCTCTGTCGCGACATTTTCAAAGTATGTCGTGATTACACCAAGAAAAAGGCACGTAACATTGCTCGATACAACACTGCAAGCCACAGAGATGGAGATTCCTAAGAGTATAGAGGAGTTACTTGGGGATATGCTAGACTAATATTATGAAACTAATGAACTCTAAAAGATTACTTTCTGATAGATCGTTTTTAATTTACTCATGATGAGGATTAGTCGGATGGTGTATCAATTTAATTGACTAAAGGTTTCTCCTCTGTCTGATTGAATGATCTTGATCCCGTGTTGGCATAGATCTAATAAAGGAGATAGAGATTTTGATCAGATTCGAAGGATGAAATACCAATTAGATTGGAGAAAGCTTGTATTATCCTATCTATGGGGGCAAGAATTCTTCAGTCCTAAGAATTGGCTATGAAGTACTGGAACGGAAAAATACTCAATTCTTAGAAAGAGGATTATATCTTACAAGTAACTCATTAAACCCATGTGTTTGGAAGGATCATGGATCTCTAATTAGTGAATGGTATGGTGTATGGAGGAATCCAAACTATACTCCCTTACATCTTTGACAAGTTCAGATTTCAAACTAATGGTTGGACTATGTCATAAAATGATGCAGAAATTTATAATTATACATTGATCTATGTTCCAGTGTTAACTTTGCTCAGTGAACTCTCCAATCCAATTTATTTTGAATTCTTAGTTATAGTTATAGAATTTTATTTAGTCATTCTTTTCTTAGTTTAAACAAATCAATTTCATACTTTTGAGTTCAAATAGCAAGGATCTTGAGTAGTTGGGGTAATTGATCTTTAAATCTCTAATCAATCCTTGTGGGAATGATATCTGGACTTAAAATCCACTGTATTACTTGTATGACCTGTGCACTTGCAGAGAATTAGAGCAATCACAAAATTTCATTATTACATGCACATCAAACTACATTATCTTATAATTTTTAGTCAAACAACAAGTTTTTTCCACCACTATAGGGGAGTTTAAACAACTTTCCAATAGCAAAGGATGTAAATTTGGTATAAGGAAAAAGGTCTTAATCAAGTTCTCTCGCCCGTTGTTTCAGGGACTTTTAGTCGTCTTTGGTAGCCGCAGTTTCGAGTATTGGTCGAACTCAATTTTTTAGCGCTGGCATCGAGACTTTAGTTGGTAATTTGCAGTCGGTCGGGAGTATTGGCCAATCAAGTTTTTGGCGCCATGTTTAGGATTGGGATTTGATTTGAAGATAACAATATTCCAAACTAAAGAGAGAATTGCTAATTTTCGACATTTTTATCTCGTTTTATCAAAAATTTTAGAAAATATACAAAATAGTTTTAATCGGCAAAGAGTCAGTGGCCATTTAAAATGTTTTACATACAGTCGAACATATATTGCTTTCACTGATGTTTCATTTATTCATGGTTTCACTCATGAAGATCTTACATTTATAGAACAAAAATAATGTCTACTGACACAAAACAAAAAGAACACCAGAAAATTTAAGAAAAAGTAAAATGTTGAATCAATATAAAGGCAAGGGAGAGATACAATGAAGATTTCCAAAGTATGAAACAATGCAGAGGCCCTTAGAGGCAAAGGACTATGGAGGATTTTTGGGAGGCTACCATTAGAGACAATTACCTCATTGCGGAGACAACTTGCCATGAGGTTATCACTTTGAGTTAAAGCTAACTTTGATCATACGGTGCAAATACAGATCAATATAGAAATACATCCTAGTGAAGACCCCAATGAGCATATGGGAAGATTTCTGAGGATAGAAAATATAGTAAAGCTGAATGGGGTGAGACCTAAGGTGATCCAGCTACAACTCTTTCCTTTTTCACTGAGAGATGTGGTAGCCACTTTGTTTGAACCATTGCCATATGGATTAGTGAACAATTGGGAAGAGTTGGTGGAGACCTACATGAGCAGATTCTTCCCTCTTGCCCTTACTTTAGAAAGGAGAAGGGAAATCATAGTGTTTAAACAAGGAGAGGATGAAAGATTCTATAATTCCTGAGAGAGATATAAGAGACTGCTAAAAAGATGCCTAATACATGGAATAGATTTGATATCCCAGATGGACATCTTTTATCACTCTATGAACTACACCTAAATGTATACTGATGCAAATCTATCAATATATTCAAGAGGAAGAGGTTGGGGAAGAGGCAAAAACAGCTTCTGATTGAAGATCTAGCAAAGCAACTATAGCCCATCTCGAGACTCAAGAGCAACAAAGAACCGAAGGGGAATCAACATACGACTCGGCCATAAAAGCTAAACTAGATAAGCTGATGAACAAGCTAGGAAACTAAGAAAAGAATGTATCCAAAGACATGAAGTAAGAACAATGGAAGAAAGAGAGCAAAAGAGTAGTGCTGAAGAGGGACTAGCCCATGAGGAGCCCTATCAAGTTGAGGAGGCTCGGTTGTCAATGGCAATAGAGGTTACAACTTTAAGCTACCAGCAGAAAAGAAAGTTGAGAACTGATAGTAGATTTTACATATGGTATGATCCACTACTGTTCAGAAGAGGAGCATATTTGATTATCAGGAGATGTGTACCATAAACAGAACAAGGCAAAGTTCTTGATGAATGTCATGTATCACCATTTGGAGGACACTTTGCAGAAGATAGAACATCCCATAAAATTCTCCAATCAGGTTTTTATTGGCCTACTCTATTCAAAGACTGTTTTGAATGAGTGAAACATTGTGATAAATGTCAGAGAATGGGCAACATAAGCAAAAGAAATGAGATGCCCCGTATGAATCTCTGTGGTTTAAATTTGATGTATGGGGATAGACTTCATTCGACCTTTTCCTATCCTCATTTGGAAATTTATACATTCTCCCAGTGTGGATTATGTATCCAAATGGGTGGAAGTAATAGCTTATCCCAGAAATGATTCCAGCACAGTGGTGGGGTTCATTCAAAGAAATATTTTAAGTATATTTGGAGCACCTAGAACAATCATTAGTGATAAGGGAAGTCATTTTGCAAACAAAGTGTTTGCAAAACTCATGAGCATATATGGAATAAGACATGTAATGGGATTGACTTATCACCCTCAGTCAAATAGGCAAGCTGAGATTTCCAATAGGGAGATAAAGAAGATTCTAGAGAAAACAGTGAACCTAAGTAGAAAAGATTGGTCTATAAAGCTAGATAATGCATTGTGGGCTTATAGGTTTGCTTACAAAACCCCTATTGGAATGTCCCCATACGGTGATTGTATTCGGGAAGCCTTGTCATCTCTTCTTAAACTTGAATATAAAGCTATGTGGGCCATCAAGAAATCAATCGTGGACTTCTAACACAAAGAGAAAAGATTACTCCAAATGAATGAATTGGAAGAGTTGAGGAATGAAGGTTATGATAATGCAAGAATCTACAAGGATAAGACAAAGAAGTGACATGATCATAAAATTCTGAGAGAGTTCAAAGCAAGGGAGCTAGTCCTGCTATACAATTCCAAGCTCAAGCTATTTCCAGGAAAACTAAAGTCAAGATGGAGTGGTCCTGCTACGTCGCTTTTTCAAGTACACCCTTTTGGAGCAAAGGATTAATTTAAAACTAATTTTGAAATGAATTTAAAGTGAATGGTCAAAGATTAAAGCATTACTGAGTGAAACATAAAATGACTCTGCATTCGTAAGAGATTGAAGAATTTTAATTTAAAGGAAAGTATATTATTAAAATGTGATTACTCTAGCCGCTACTTGAAAGGCAAATTCCAAGAAATTTTTTTAAAAATTGTTGATAGTTTGATTTTGTTTAATTCAAGTGTGTTTTAATTATTTTTTGATAATTTAGTAGAATAGCTTTGAATTATATTCTTAAGTTTATAATTAGTTAAGTTTCTTTGTTGACTTTTCAGACAATGAAGCTCGAAATTAAGGATGCGGATTTTTAATTTGAAGCATTTGGTCTTCAAACTCATTATGCGTAAAGTGCTAAGTGGGAGCCTTTCTTTTCCCTAACTTGTTATTTAAGGATAATGCAAAGTTGAAGTTTGATATGTATTTTTGTGGAGCAGAAAATGAATAGTAGCTTTGTTGTGCCCATTCCTTGAATATTTTGAATATCATCATGATTTAATGAAGTTGAATGAAGAATGAGATGCACTGTTCATACTTGAATTGAGGTTCTTTTCTATTAGACATGTCTTCACAAGTATGATTTGAATGGTATGAATGCATTGAATGTTGATTTGTGTGTTAATTGGTTGAAAATGTTAAAATTGCGATTTTGAGGACAATGCACTGTATTGTCGCTAGACATGATTTCTTTTGTCGCAAAGATTATTTTGCTCACACGACATTATTTTTTCTTTTTGTCACGACAAGGGCTGCTCCTAGCTTTTATACATTGCGCATTATGTCGCAACAAAATATACTTTATCGTGACAAAGTTGTTCTAAATTTTCTTTGTCATTCTCAGAAAGAAAATATGTCGGACATAATTAACTATGTCACGGCATTGGTTTACTTGAACCGAATATAACGATGTTGCAACATTATTTCTCTTTGTCACGACATAGGTTAAAAAAATAAACCCTAGGCTAGTGTTTACGCTTACAAACAAAAAAAAAAAAACACAACAAATCATTCGCCTATAAATGTATAGGTTGGAACTTTGAAACTTCAAAGACCACCTTCCTCATAAACCATCAAACCCTTCAGCCACCCTCACCAAATTTCTCTCTCATAGTCATTCGAAAACCCTAAATCCCTAAACCAACCTCCAATCATGTATGAGCCATCGAACCCGATTCCAAACCCGAATCTATAAATGGAAGGAATACGCAGATATTGAGGAAGAATCCATTCAGGAGGTTCAGACAAGGGCAGTGAAAGAAGAAGAAACAAGAACAAAGACTGAGCAAGAAGCTGAAGAAACAAGGAAAGGAAAGAAGGAGTCGCGAAAGCCGGTACTGCATCGCAGGAAAGAAAGAGGTGTTTTGCTTTCGCAGCGCATATTTCGCCAAGGACAAGTCATAACAAAGACTTCGGGCATAAAAGGGGGCTCAAAGCAAACAATCGTAGAAACGATTAAGAATAGAGAATGGCACTTATTTTGTGAGCACAAGGCTCCTGGTTTTTTGGGATGTAGTTAAGGAATTTTACTCAAACATGGTGGGACTGAGAGAAAAGACTTGTTTTGTGACACCCCTAACCCGGGGGTCCCGTTGACAACCCGTCAACCTGTAGAAACCTATGAATATCTGGTGCTCCGATATCACACTCACATGTCTCATATATCGAGACCCATTTCTATTTATTTTTCTATAAATAACCATTTTCTATAATAATTCACAAGAGTTCGGCGTACAACTCGCACACTTTACATGCCAAAATATATTAAAACTAGATTGTTCTAATATATTTTAAAATGCTTCCTCAAAGCCACAATCCGGCCTTCTTCGTACTCATGGTCTCTCGAAGGAGCGCCCGTCTTCCCCGTGCACCGAAGTGATCCCACGATGGGGTGAGCAAAGCCCAGTAGTGATAATCTCTTACAAGGGTTACTCCTCACCTAAGTGCACATGCAATGGTCTCACAGCAAACACACATCTAAGTAAAATGTCTACATGAATGTCATATGTCATCATGCCCATATCTCGAGTCACTCACCGACTCCCTCACACCTACCTATGCCAAGTGTGAACTATTGTCATTTTCCGATGACAACCAAAGATTTTTCTTAATCTTTTAAAATTTTCATTTACAACCATGCGCCTTTTGTGGGTAATGGATTTCAAACAGACCAACGGGCTCCATAAACCTGCATATTTCCTTTACGCTTTTCACTGGGACTATGTCTGACCATAATTGATGGGTGATGAGCTTAAAAGTCATCTATTTTTAGTCCATTTTTCTGTTTGATTTTAATGTAAAAAGGAATAATTAAGATGCAGAAATATTAAGAAACTCACCAAATTTGTTATTTGCAGGGGGTATAAAAGAAAGAAGAAAATGCAATGGAAAAATGCAACAAATGGTGGAATAAAAAAATGCAAGAAGTGGCTGGGCAGGAATGGAAACAAATGGTTGATTCATTGATGCGCTGGGCTTGCACGCCCGATTATGAGGTCGCGACATCGATATGAAGGAAATAAGCAACCGTCGCCGACAGAATCACCGTGATACCGAGGATTAACCGGTTAGTGGGAATGATGTCGCGACAACATCGCGGATGTCGCTGCAGGTCGATGTCACGACGGATGGAGGTCACGGCAGAATCGCCTTTGAAGCTATGACAGTTCGGGAAGGATGAAGCTTAAGTTAATTCCCAGACGCTTGCCGCTGGCGAGGATCAAGTCATAAGACCAAAGCAACCTGAAGCCTCCAAAGATTAGCGTCATGTCGCGACAAGAGATTGAGGTCGCGACATCATGAACGTATCAGCTAGCGCCGCAAGACTTGAGCTCGATGTCGCGAAGAAGATATCGATGTCGCACATCGAGAGACCAATTGAAACCTGTAAGGGCATAAAGTGATGTCGCGACAAGGGATCGATGTCGCGACATCAGAAGACATCAGTTGAAGGCTGCTGAGACTTAAATTGATGTCGCGACGTGAGATCGATGTCGCGACATGGATGATGTCGCGGCGCGGAGTTGAGGTCGCGACTTCGAACAAGAACTCGCTACCCACTTTTGAAATCCACAAAGGTAGAATGTACTTGAGATTAGGCCAACCGAGAACCCATAAATGGCTACCCAAAGAGGAAAGCAGTCAGCAGCGGCGCATGAGAGATCCGGGCAGCCAAGGCTTCATTTTTTCTTTTCTTTCTTTTCTTTTCTTTTATTTTTCTTTTTCCGTTTCATGCTTTTGTATAGATTACTTTTCATTTCCCTTTATTTTCGCTTTATTTTCCTGGATCCGGGTGTTGTCGTTGAGCGTGTCGAATGCACTCCTCCTATTCTTTCAAATTACTAATTGAATGTTTTAGTTCGTATACTGAATTCGACTCTTAAGCCGAATTGCGCTTATTCTTATGATCAGGAATGGCCAGAGCGTGTAATTCAAGAATGAGGAATCCACCTTCCTTAAGTGAATGCTATAGTCGAAATTATCTTTCCCGGGTAGTCGTCAGCAGCCTTGTGAATTTCGGGCTTATGAATTTACTTCCGGGTTTGGGTTTAATGTTTTCTCTGATTCAATATCAATTTCTTATACCCGCTTAAGATTTGTTTCATTGCTCGATTACGAGGTCCTCCTCGAGTGACACAGAGAAGACATTCTTAGAGCGTGAACATTTCTTTAGCGATATTACCTCGCTATTAGAGACATCTATCAGCTTTGTAAGTTTACTGATAAATCCTCTCTCACTTTGAAATTCAAGAGTCCAGTTGAACGAGTTATCAATTTAAACAAGCAAAGAAAGCCCACCACCCGGATAGTGAGGCCAATCCCGTGTTACCTGAGATCTAATCAAGGAGAGGTGATCTATTCTAATTTCGAGGAAGAGTAACTCCGAAGTTGTATATCCTGTTCAATCGATAACTGAGCTAAGGTTTGACAAATCTCCATAAATGGGTATGAAGTATTGCGTAAAGAAAAATACCTGTATTGCTGAAATCCTTTTAAAAGTAGTTATCTCATTCTGCCTTCGAAAGAATCGAAAATTAGATAATGAAATGTGTGGAGTGGAGAGATCCAGCCTTTATCGCTAAACGCCTTGACATATTTTTAAAACCGAAATATTCAAGAAGTTTTATCAAGATTAACTACAGAATTGGTACTTCACTATAGCAAGATACTTGATGTGTCCTCTAAAAGATAATTATTCAGTTGTCCATTTATTTTCTTAACTATTCTTTATTCTTGGCTCTTTATATTCCGTACTATTTGATTGTTCATTTATTTTACCTCGTATAGTATAATTTCCAAATACTTCTTAAGTCGGGATCCCAATATCACTTTATGGTCCAAATAGTACTGAGCTTCTTGAGTAGTCGTAGAAGCCGATTTAAAAATTCGAGATCTCGTGGGATCATATCTCGACTTATATCCATTTTATTACTTGTCGAATTGCACTCGCAGCGATATCGCCAAAACCAAAATTGAAAATGATTAACTCTAGGAGATTTTTTGGTCTCAACAAGTTTTATGGTGCGCTCGATTAGATAATAGTCCTTGGTAATTGTGCAACTAAATTTGTATATGCGTTTTGGTCGTCAACAAGTTTTACGCGCCCGTTGTCGTGGATCTAAAGAATTTGATAGATCATTCAGATAGAAAGAAGGAAATACTAATTTGACATTTAAAGAAAAGAACAAAATGATTTTTCGCTGGTTCATTTTGACCACTAACCTACAACGAACCACATTGAATACATTTGTCAAGCTGACTAATCCTACATCGGAGTGTGTTTTGTTTAAAACTTTGATGCATGTGAAGGTGAAAACTGATCCGATTCCAAATGATTCGACTGTAGAAAACACTTTCGCAGCCTGGAGTAAAGACAAGGAAAGCGTAAAACACCACTCATGGCAGAAGAAAGACGTGGATCAAATCGAGGACACAGGATAAAGAGCCTTAAGACTTCCAATCATCGATACCATGGAGGAATTTTGAAGCCTATCATTCAGATGAATATCAAGAACGATAAATTTCGCTATCAATGCCAACAACTTTGAACTAAAATCAAGACTAATTACAATGGTGCAAAGAACACCGCCATCGGTCATCCCACCGAAGATCCTAATAAACACTTGGGAGATTTCTCGATGGCAAACGCTTGTTTAATGGTGTGAGACCAGAGGTTATCAAGTTACATCTATTCCCATTCTCTCTAAGAGATGCAGCCTACATGGTATGAATCTTTACCATATGGTTCAAGTGATACTTGGAGGAGCCGGTAGAGGTCTATTTGGGGCGCATTCTTCCCCCCATCACTCACCTCGAAAGGAGGAGGGGAAATCATTGTTTTCTCGCAGGGGAAGACGAGAGCCTATATGTGGCCTCGAGATTCAAATGGTTGTCGAGAAGATGTCCACGTATCGGATAGATCTCAAGATCTCGGGGATGGACATTGTATATCAAGTGCCTTGAATGATATATCAAAGGGGATCATTGGATGCTTCATGTTGTGGAGCATTCGCGAAAAAGTGCCAAGAGGCAAGAGAGCCGGGACATTAAAGACTGCTAATGCAGCATGGTATGAAAACCTTCCGAAGCTTTTCAAGAGGAAGCAAAGAGAGAAAGATCATGGAGCTGAGCAAGATGACGCCATATGGAGGCCGTTGATGCCATTATGCACAAATGGATACAAGAAAGTGAAGACACACACGCCCATGAGATGAGCAAATGAAAGAGAGTTATCGACGGGAAGTGCCGAGAGAGCTGTCAAGAACAATTCTATGATGTCAAGAGGTTAAGTATCTCAGGAGCCAAGAGCCTACCATTTCAAACCTAATACTAACATGCCAAGACATTATCACTCAAAGATCGAGAACCATGAGAACTTCATACGTGTGGAGGGGGCTTCACAAGGTCTAAGGCATGACGTAACCCTCACCGTGGTTATCAACAACCACCGAGGATCCAAAGAGGCAAACAAAGCATGAAATGAACACATAAATGAATATCGGTCGAGGAGGGCCCAATTTTTTGAAGAACGTGATACGTATTTCACGGGGATAATAAGAAGTCATGAACCTCCATGAACAAAAGTTTGCAGAGTCGAAGCAACCGCTACCAATTATCAAATTTTCGTAACACCACCAATGCATCCCCTCAAGAACCCAGAGACACAAGTAGGGCAAATGCCCTAACTCCCCTCGCAGCCAGAGAAAGATACCTTCCCAAGTGACACAAAGAAAAATCCAAAGGGATCGCATGGTCAGGTACCGAGGAGTGGGAAGGAAATAGAAAAAGATGAAAGAAAAGATGACAAAGCAACAAAAGAAGGAACAAGACCAGAAAGGGAAGAGGTACTCGAGAAAGAAAAATAAGGAGTATGGGAAGAACATCCAAGGATCAAAGCCGCAATCCCATTTCCACAAAGATCGCAGGTTAAGGATGGAGGGAGCAGCCTTGTAAGGTTTTAAAACTTTCCAGCCGGAGATCGCATGCCTTTATCGAAGTGGTAACTCGGGATGCCACTTATGCAAAATTTCTGAAGGACATATCGGTGCAAGAAAAAGAAAATAATAGAGGAAGGAATAGTGAATCTCACCGCCATCAGAAAGGGCACCAAAAGAACTACTTTCTCGCAAAGATGAAAGACCTGTGGAGCTTCACGACATTCCTTGTATTGTCGAGGAATTGAATTCCAGAAGCCTCTCAGACTCAGAGCTAGTATCAATTTGATGCCTCTTTCTGGTCGCTAAGAAACTAAGTTCGGGGAGCTTACTCCACAATCGTACTCTTCAAATGGGCGCATGTGATCGATGGTAAAACCCGAAGGAGTCATTGAAGATGTAATCGTCATCAAGTGGGAAGTTTGTTTTCCCAATAAACTCATCATTCAACATGGGAAGAAGATTCACAAGTACCCCGCTATTCAAAGACCATCTTAGCCACCGGAGCCGTCCGATCGACATGCAAAAAGGAGTTCTTACTGAGGGCTGAGAAGAAGTCACGCTTTTAACTTGATCAAAAGTATGCAAAATATAGACAGAGACAAGGAAAGTTGCAATGTAGCAGATTTTGTCTATACTTCCAACCCTGATGTTAACAATGATTGTAATACTCCAGTTTTTATCAATGAAAAAGAGATGAATTCCTAGTATACCGAAGATGTCTATTCGACTTCATACATCGGGCTTTTCATTCTTTAGGAAACTATGATGATGAGCTTGAAGCAAATGTAAATGACAATGGGGAAAATATTGAAAAAGAGGAAATTCATCAAGAAACCAAAGCAAGTGTATGACTAGTTTTGAAAGAGTTGCCACGCCATTTAAAGTATGCTTACTTAGAATTACCAAAGAAAAACCAGTGATCATTTCAAAGAAGACTCAAAGGATGGCCGAGAACAAAGATTGGCCGAAAAATATTAAGGAAGCATATGAATCGCTAGCTGTCCATCAAGATGTCGAAGGGTATCAGTCCATCAATTTGCATGCATAAGATTCCTAGAAGAGACTTCTCAAACCATCCAGAGAACACCAAAGGCGATCGAATCCAAAGATGAAGGAAGTAGCCGAAAGGATACTCAAATTGTCGAATGTCGGTTTTATCTATGTTATTTCGCATAAAGATTTTGGTGATTCTTACCCATGTGGTTCCAAAGAAAGGGTTTATCAGGATCGAAATGAAAAATGAATTGATTCCAATGAACAAAGTGGGATGTGGATGGAGGGTATGTGATTGACATGTGAAGTTGAATTCGTAACTGTAAAAGATTCATTTCCCTTTGCCTTTCATTGATCGATGTTGGATTACAAAGCAGCAGACACCTCACTTTTGTTGGTGGTCGATATATGTCCTCTTCTCATTCTATTTTGTTTTTCTTCTTTTGTATACTCCTCAGATACTCTAGGCTCGCCCTTATCAATATATTACTCGGGGACATATATCAAAAAAAAACTAGGACTCCAAATTAAATTTTCGTTTCAAATGACATTTTCGAATGTACTTTCCAATCAAAGAAAAAAATTTAGATCGTGAAGATGTCGATCGAATCATATTATAACATACTAGGTCAACGTGACAAGTAGAAGAAAAAGGAAGACACCACCAAAGGATAAATCAGGTGATCAAACAACCTTGTTACTTGTTAAAGAGAAAAGGAAGAGAAGATATTACTTGCAACTTTTTGGCAAGGAATGTGATAAGACCTTCACCACCGGATGTACAAACATTCTATAGGGTAAATTAGCACTGCTCCAAGTTTAAACACCCGAAAAAAAGAATAGTGAAGTTGCTTTGTTACTATACCAATAAGAATATGTTAAAGCACCAATCAAAAATGGGCAGTACACCTAGTACATGGAAAGTGTCGAGAGAAAAGAATTATCTCGATTTTCCTTTAATTACAAATAGGAACATACAAATTTATACTATAGTGTTAGGGCAAAAAAAGAAACAAAGTTAGAGTTTAATTAAGAGATTAAAGAGAAAATGAAAGAAGGAAAAGATTCCTAAATGGATTAGGAAACTAATCCTTAATACTTCCCTTCAAACTGGAGCATATAGGTTAAAAACACCAAGCTTATTGGGTATATATATTCTATCCTAGGAACCTTTGAGACTTTAGAAGATATCTACTAGTTAAATAATAGAGTTAACAAACTAGTAGCCATGCATCTTAATGCAATCTTCTATGATAAATCAAGTAATCCACTTCAATGTTTTTGGTCCTCTCATGGATAACCGGGTTAGATGAAATATGCAAGACAACTTGATTATCACATATAAGCTTAATTTGTTTATTCTTCCCAAATCTTAGCTCTCGAGGAGATGCTTTGAATATATGAGTTCGCATGTTGCTAAGGTCATAGCTTGATACTCGGCTTCAGCACTAGATCTGGCTACTACCTCTGTTTTTTACTCTTCTAGGATATTAAGTTATCTCAAATGAACACACAATACCCTGATATAGAACGTTTTGTGGGTGCGCATGCCCACCCGCATCACAGATCCAACAATTTATAACTCTGCTTCATACAACACCCTCTTTGACTTGGTGTTCCTTTGACAACGAACAATACGAATTGTAGCATCTCAGTGGTTATCACAATGTGATTGTAGGAACTGACTAACTACGCTCACAGGAAAAGAAATGTCAGGCTGAGTGATAGTGAGATAGTTCAGTTTACTTACAAGTCATTGATATCTCCCTAGATCTTGTAGAGACTCCCCCTGTCCTAGTATAAGCTTGACATTCGGATTCATAGGAGTGTCTACAGTTTTTCACAAAATTCAACATACCACTATCCGCCAATATATCTAAGGTATACTTTCTCTAAAAAATTTTACACTGGAATTAAACTAAGCTACCTCAATGCCTAGAAAGTACTTGAATTTCCTCAAGTCTTTTGTTTGAAAGTGGTGAAGAGGTGTTGTTTGAGTTTCTGAATACCATCTTGATTACTGCCTATAATGACAATATCATCCTCATAAACAATCAAGTAAATACACTGTCCAATAAAGGTATGATGATAAAAAACGGAATGGTCTATTGTGCTTTGAATCATGTCAAACTCTTAAACCACTGAGCTAAACCAACTAAACAACGCTCGAGGAGACCATTTCCTCGCACTATATAAGAACAACGAGCTTGCATACCAAACTGCACTTCTCGGTTAAATAAAACCATACTGCTGTTTCATATATACTCCCCCGAGATCACCATGAAAGAAGACATTCTGATATCCAATCGAAAAAGGGGCCGTGAGCCGTGATAGCAAACCATGAAAGAAGTAAGTTTAACATAGGCAATCTCGCCACCGCAGAAAATGTGATCACACTGGAGCCATATCAATGTAGCATACCCTCGCAACCAAACGGGCCTTGCTTCGATCTACCCGGCCATCGTGTCCCACCTTCATCAGATAAACCCAACGCATAATCAACAGAGATCACAGAGGAAGAGCTTATTGCTCCCATGTGCCATTGGAGTAAAGAGCATCTATTTCCTCAACCATTGCCTATTTCCAGCCCAGATGAGAGAGAGCCTCACTAATGCTTTTAAGGGTAGACATAGAAGGCAAGGTGGAAACAAAAGCAAAGTAAAGTGCATGATAAACGATGAAAGCTTAGAAAAATTATAAATTGTGATGGGTTACAAGTAGAGCAAGTGCTTTTTCAATGACAATGGGTAGATCATCGACACAGGGAACTCGGAGCACGATGAATGTTAAGATGAAGATGAATAAAGAAGAGGCCCCAGAGGATGATGAGGACGACAAGTAAAAACCTAAAGTGAATCATGTAAACGGAGGATGACATACGATTAATCAAATAGCATGCAGCTAAGATAGCATCCCCAAAAAACATTGAAGAATCTTATGATGGAGGAGAGTGCAAGTTGTCTCAATTCAATGACGATTTCAGACTCACTACTCCATTTTGTTAAGGAGTGTAAGCACAAGATTACTGGTGAAGAATCCCATGGGAAGACATAAAAGAAGAGAATGACATAGAGAAATATTCTTAGCACTATCACTTAGAATACAAATAGAAGTATCACTGGAGTGCAAATTTCAGCATGAAATTTTTTAAAGATAGAAAATAACTCAGCTCGAGTTTTCATTAAAAATAACCAAGTACATCGAGAATAATCGTCTATAAAAGTAACAAAGTAACGAAATCCTAAAGTGGATGCAGACCTAGAAGGACCCTAAACATCAATGTGGATAAATTCAAAATAAGACTTCGTTCGAGGATCTAAGCACTTTGGGAACGAGACACGAGTATGTTTCCCAAGCTAACATGACTCACACTCAAGCGAAGATAAACTAGAAAAATGAGGAACCAACTTTCGAAACTTGGAGAGGCTTGGATGACCAAGACAACTATGGATGAGGAGACTCCGAGAGTAGTCCCGCGGAAGTGCAAGCGTGGAACAAAGAGGCTAACGGAGGTGAAGAGGCCCAGACTCATCTCCCATGTCAATCATCTTCCCCATACTCTGATCCTACAAGGTTACAAAGTTGTGAGAAAAAGTAAACACACAATGAAGGTCACTACTTAACTTACTAATGGAATAAGATTAAAAGGAAAATTATGAACATAAAGTACAGGGGTAAAGGACAAGGAAGGGAGGGGACAAGCCGAGCCAATGCCTTTAGCTATGGTTTGAGAACCATTAACTAAGGTAATGGTGGGTAAAGGAGACGGAAAAATAAGAGAAGAAAAAAGGTCCTTATTACCAGATAAATGATCAAAGGCTTCAGTTTCAAGCATCCAAGGTGCAGATGAACGTGTAAGGCAAGCAGAACACATCGATCCGGGGCAATTAACCCAATCTGCGAAGATTTGGGCCGCTAAGTGAGACAAAGGTACTCCTCATATTCGTCGAACGTAAGAACAGACTCCTCGAGGTGGATTTGAGCTCCTCGAGACAGAACTTTGAACTCGATGGATGATTAGAAGATTGAGACAAATGAGTATTACAAGGAGGTCGGCCACGAATCTATAACATCGATCACGGGTGCATAAGCCCAGGATGCAAGATAAAGCAAGGCAGACGTTATCCTTCTACCTCATGCATCGCGCCCACCTCGAAAGAATCACTTGAGAATGAGATCGGTAGAAACCATCAGCTGTATAGCTCATGTAATCTCGCATCGCATGACCGAGGCGTGGAGGTATGGTGAAGTAATCGAGTAAGAGCCTCATCAAAGTTTGGAATAACTACTTCAGTGAGTATCTGTTCCCGGATGTTCTCAAAATCTGACCCGAGGTTAAGCAGAAAAATGATCATAAAGACTCGATCCATCTTTTACTGTGAAGTCTCAATATTAGTAGATTTCGGCAAGATAGATGCAAGTTCATCCTTGGTGGCGGCATATCAGTCCACCATAAGAAGATATATCCATGTCGGACTGTTTCAAATTAGCAATGGAGGATATTACCCGGTAGAGACGCTGAATGTCATTAGTGTACAGTTTCTTCGCCTGATTCTAGAGAGTGTAGCAAGTTTTATAGGCCCCAACATTATATAGAGTATTGGTATCAATAATAGATTGTCGGGCTATTGTATAGTAAAGTATCAATTTTTCGGCCATTGAGAATGTTTATCTTCGAGGATACTGTCCACATTAGTAAGATGATCCTTACAACCATTACCACAAACCATAGTTCCATCTTAATCCATTACTACGATGATAATTTTCGCTCCTCGTGAGTTTATCCAAGGTAATAATAGGAGTTCCAGATAGAAAGGAAATAACCTTTTTCATCCGTAGAGACATCTTTTCAACTACGAGTCATCTTTTTCAACTTTACAAAGATGAGAAATCAATAGAAAGTCATAGAATCAATGTGAAACAAGATTAAAAGGAACAAAACACCCATGGTGAGAGGAGCTACAGGTGTCGAACTTAGAAGTGAAAAGTCAAGAAGAAGCTAAAGGTGTATGCTACGGAGAGAAAACGATGCAAGATGGTGATGCAGGTATCGGATCATAAAATCAGGTACTTAGGCTTGTAGATCGGTGGCAGGCGTCTCAGGCGGTAGAGTCCGACGGTCGAAGAAGAAGCCACATGCCCTCACACGTAGGAGCATGAGGGATAGTGGCAGAAGGGAGAATTGTGTGTGGTGGTGCGTGGGGTACCGCTGCTGCAAAGATTCTTCCAATCGACTTGAGAGTTGTGCTCCAAATGATCCTAATGAAGTGTTCATGCTACCGGAGTCAAGCCACCGAAAAAGTTACCGGCGTCAAGGTGTTCCAACGGTGGCTATGGCTCCTGAGAGGCTTTGCGACGACTATAACGCGACCGGAGTAAGACATGGTTGTTGGATGGGCTGTCTGAATTGACCACACAGCGAAACCCTAACCCTAATATTCCCAAACTCTTCTACGGCTCTGATACCATGTTGAGAGAAAAGGAATTCTCTGATTTTCATTAATTTACAAAGAGAGGGAACATACAAATTTATACTCTAGTGTTAAGGCAAAAAGGGAAACAAATTTAGAGTTTAATTGTATTCAAAGAGGAAAAGGAAAGAATGAAAGATTCCTAAATGGATTAGAAACTAATCCTTAAATAGAAAGTACAGTGGCCTCAAAAGCAAAAAGAGATATAGCCAATAGCCAATAAATATTCCAACTACTTAGCACAACAAACTTAGGGTCTATATAAGATATTTTATCTATGTAAAATGCACATGAGAGTCGGGTTCGTGGAAAATTTTATATAACATTGCCTGCCAAAGCATACATCACGCCATAAAATGTCAACAATCCTCAACAAAGCCTTGCCGCAACCACGTAGCGCCTTGATGAATCTATTTCACTATTCTACAATATCCAAGGGCAAACCTATTAGATAACATACTAATGTGCCTTTCTCCCATCTTTCAAACATTCCTCACAAGAGGGTTTTTTCCCTTTTCTTTTTATGGTGTTATAGTATGTATCATACGCACATATTGATTTGTATCTCATTAGATACTTTTCTTATGGGGTTGTAACCATTTAGGAAGAGAAGATTATCTTACCTAATGTATAGCTAAACTTCTCGATATTTATATGATGACTCAATGAAAAATACAATTCTTCCCCCAACTATTCTCCTCTTAGTTTCTACTAATTTATACATGGTATAAGAGCTAGACACATGTAGACGAACATCCTAACAAATGGTACCTTACCCGAGGCTCAATGAGAAGCAAAGATTTATGGGGAAAGAGGGTTCGAAACTGAGTGACATAATCCAAGACATAGGAAGGCATCCGATTAATCAAAAAACAAGCTGTGGAAGCAGCATCGACCTAGAAATGCTTGGGCATGTGCATTTGAAACGATAGAGCCCCAACGGTTTAAAGAAAGTGTTTATTTTTTCTTTTAGTAACTCCATTTTGAGAAGTATCACAAGATGTTCGATGAAGGATGTCATTACAAAGCATGAATGACTGAAATTGTTCAGACATATATTCTTTGGCATTATCACTTCTTAGATTTTGAACAGAAACATGAAATCAGTGAATTTCAAAGACAAATGCATGAAAGTGAGAAAATAACTCAACGGTTTTTCATTAAATATAACCAAGTTTTGTCTTCGCAAATAATCATCGACAACGTGAATAAATGACAAAACTCCGGGATTGGGACACAACGGATATGGACCCTACACATCCAATGGACCAACTCAAAAGGAGTAGAAGTCGATTATTAACTAACTTAGACTCAAATGCACACCATGAAGCTTAGTATTGACATGACTCGCTCAATGAGGATAGGCTAAAACTTAAGTGATTATAGCTTCAATGCAGATATAGAAGGATGACCCAAGCCACAATGTAATTCGATTGGGTAACAACTCTGCATCAAGCAACACGCTGCACTGTTTAAAGGATGAGACCCCTAGACTCGCTTCCTCTACCAATAATCCGCTTTGTCAAAAGATCTTAAATCAAACACACAATGAAAGAATAAGATACCGAATTAAGTGTAAATGGCGACTTTACTTTACTAAAAATTAAATTAAAAAAGAGAATTATGAGAAACTCATACGTATTTCAAAGTGATTAGAGGAGCAGGGATGAATTGTCCCCGACCTGGGGAAGGACATAAGATGTTGACTCATCTACAAAGGTATTAGTAGAGGTAGAAGGGTGGCTAAAAACGTAGTAAATAAACTGAATTGATTTGCAGAGGGTGATCTATGGCTCCTGAATCAATGACCCATTTGGAGGAAGAGCAAATAAGACATGTGTTAGGTTTACCTGACCCGGCAAGCATAGTGCTAAGAGTAGAAACACCCTTCAATGGTTCATGAACATATCGGAAACCTTAAATTTTGTTCTATTAACCCTACAATCCCACATACATGCCCCGATTATGGCAATAATGACACACATCTCCATGGCCGGGGTTTCATGTCAATCATAAGGGAAAATCTAACTCAAACAAGTCTTTGAGAATCCAAAAATGCCAGAAAGATAGGATTCTTGCACAAAAAATGACCACAATTCCACGGAAAGCACTACACCCGAATGGAATTTGGCCCTACAAACCTCAAAACACCCGTTGATGCCACTGAATGGTCAAAATGCACTATTGTAGGTTTTGGACAAGGAGGACAACAGATAATTCTGAGAGGGCCTACGGCCATAGTTTATTAATTAGAGGAAGAAGCTCGTCACTAAGAAGGTCCTATACCTCACTAGCACGCGGGAACAGGCCAAATTTTCATATCTACGCCTTGTAGCTCACACGAAAGCACTTTCCAAATTAATCGACTTGATGGTTCTCATTATTTAGCACCGACTACAATACTCTTTATAGGCTGGCACCCCACTCTCCCTCTATATGGGTGTTTCAAAAGAACACTCACGACCCTCTTCATCAGATATGTGAAACGGAGAACAATTAGGTGATATCTTCACAAAGGCCCCTAAGTGGAGACCGAAAGCAGCTACCTATGTAAAAGTTTGGTATGATTAACATCTATAATCCAACTGAGGGGGAGTGTTTTAATATGTATCATAATGCTAACATATCGTTTGTATCTTATTCTCGATACTTTTTCTCCTCTGATTGCTGTTTAATTTCTATTCGATCGTTTATATCTCTCGCAACAACATCGCTGACCTCCATCAACTTGATATTAAAATGTCTTTCTTCATGGGAATCTACAAAGAGGTTTATATGAGCAAACTTCCCAGTTTGTTGCTCAGTGGGGAGATTAAGAGAGTTTGTCGTCTCCGAAAATCATTATATGGCTTAAAACAAAATCCTCTTGCATGGTTGGCAAATTCAGTGAAGTGATTGAGAAATTTGGCATGCAGAAAAGCAAATCCGATCATTCAGTCTTTTATAGAAACTCTCAAACAGGTATCACCTTGTTAGTTGTGTATGTTGATGATATTATCATTACTGGGGATGATATGCCAGGTATATCTACACTCAAGTCTTTTCTCCATGACCAATTTCACACAAAGGACTTAGGCATGCTAAAATAATTCTTAGGTGTGAATACAGAGAAAACGGAATCTTCTTATCTTAAAGGAAATATGTGTTGGATCTATTGTCTGAAACAAGAAAATTGGCAGCAAAGCCATGTCAGTCCCCTATGGCACAAAGCCTACATCTTACTAGAGAAGGCGAATTGTTTGAAGACCCTGAGAGATATAGAAGACTAAGCTGGGTTAATCTACCTTACAAAGAATACTCTATATTTGCATACTCATAGTGTTGTAAGCCAATACATGTTCTCTCCAACACTTGATCACTGGTCACAAAAATGTATTTTATATTATTTGAAAAGAACCTCGTGGATGTGGTATTTTACACAGTAATCATGTAGCATAGACTTGGAGTGTTTACGGATGCAAAATCGGGCAGATCTAAGGAAGACAAAAGGTCCTACTTTCGTGTTACTGTATTTGGTTGAGGGAATCTAGTCTCCCTTGAAGAGTAAGAAACAAAGTTATTATTTCTCGATCTAGTGCAGATCCGAGCATATAGCAATGACACGCCTACATGTGATTATGTGACTCCATCAACTTTGGCGTATGAAGCCATTAAAACCTCATCCCAAGAAGCTCTAGTGTGACAATCGACCGCCTTCATTGCCTCTAATCCTGTTTCATGAATTAACTAAACACATAGATATAGACAGTCATTCCGTTTGTGAGCAAATACAACTTACATGAAGACTGGAGAACAATTAGGTGATATCTTCACAAAGGCCCTAAGTGGAGACCGTGTTAGTTACTTATGTAACAAGTTGGGCATGATTAACATCTATGCTCCAACTTGAGGGGGAGTGTTATAGTATGTATCATACGTTAACATATTAGTTTGTATCTTATTAGGATACTTTTCTTATAGGGTTGTAACCATTTAGGAAGAGTAGATTATCTTACCTAATTTATAGCCTAACCTTCTTGTATATATATGTATGATGACTCAATGGAAAATACAAGGAATTCTTGCCTCCAACTATTCTCCTTTTGTCACATATATGCGTATATATATATATATATATATACATTTGGATTGGTATTCTCATCAGAGTCTTCATAAGACATGTCAAACCATTTTCATCAATTTTATCTTGTTTATCCTAGCCAATTTTGTTTCACCTTATTTACAATGGATATTGTATCCAACTTAATCAATATGTTTTGTGTAGGATTTTTGGGCCTCCAAATCTATGGAAAAGAAAACACGTCCAGAAAGAAAGCAAGAGGGTAGGAAGTTCCAATAACCATTCCTCTCAAAAGAAGGGAATCCACTCCTGCAGGTCACCTTGAGGACAGTCCCTTAAGTGGTACCGGGCCGGGTGTAGGAAAAATATAAAACCCGTGAATTAACATTGTTCGAAGATTTATATCTCATGGTAATTTTCCTTTAAGAGTTTCAAAGTTTTTTTGAATTGTTCGAGTACTTTATGGTTTTGTCAAGAAAAATGAGCATTTATTTATTTATTTATTTGATAGGATAAACCGAGAACAGCAAAAGTTACAACGTATAGGAAGTATACAGCAACCAAAAACGAGGCAAGGAAAGCAAAAGACCTCACCACCTCCCCAACTTGAGCCAACCACTCCAAAAAAACCAATATGGAGAAATATTCACTCTATGTACAAACTATTCCAACTCCATAGATGGTTACAAAAGAATGTTTTAACCTCTGTACAGCTAAAGATCCCCACTAAAAGCTATACAATCTCTCCTTACAAAATTGAGTATTTATAAGTTACTACATTAGGTTCATTCAATCTTAGGCAATCTCTTTAGGATTTTATGACTGACCTTCAATCATAAAATACAATGGAGTGAGCGACCAAAATGAGTTCTAAAGATTCCATCTTCCTTGTGTAGTTAAGCACCTCCCAAACCCCCTTAAGCCTCTTTTTGTACAGGCCTTCAACCTCCCTTTGCATACTTCCTGTATCCGCTCTACGGCTGCCCATATGGCTTCTTTTTCTCATTATATTGCTCGTTTGCTCATTAAAAAAAATCTCCCAAACTCCTAGATGTGATGCTATATCTGGGGAAAGTCACATAGCACCAATAAAAACCATACGTGCCCGTTAGCTTCTACATCCTTGCAAGTTATAACCATATAACTAATTAAGATACAACTAAAGCCGGAATCGATTTCTATAAGAGGGCCTAAACAAAGTTGCATCACTAGGAATCAGGAGGCAATAGTCGAGGCAACTAACTGATCCTCGATTGAATAAATGTGCCAAAATAAAAATAAAAGAAATGACCCTTCATATACGACTATTAATACGAGACCGGATCTCCAAAATCCTCGGTGCAATAATAGTGACTTTTGCCAGATCCGGATAGAAGCCGATATTTTTGGCCAAGAATGACGCTCCCGGCAGGATGCCCATCGACACCACCCTTTGTCGCCACCTGCTGGGGTTTATTTGCCGATTTTGTTCTAGAAGGGAGTTCCGCCTGCAGCCGCTTTCTTATCATCATCAACCATTATCGATTACAATTACAAGGAAGGACTTTTGTTTTTTTTTTTCTTTTCTTTTTTGCTCTTTTTGGGTTTAAAATAATTTTCCGTTGCTCAGTCAAAACCAAAACAAAGAGGGATTTCCAGGTGTTACTTGATTTCGTAAGATGGGATAATATGAGCTATATCCGCATTCATGTTGGTTCTACTTAAAAGAAAGCTACATGCACCTTCAAGTCAACACGAAGAACAAGAACCAAAAATGTTACTACTACACCTCCAAGCATGCAACATAAAGAAATAATTCTATTTAATGAAGATCTCAAAAAATCAATCAAATTCCCAATTCCACTTTTCTCAATATAACAAGAATCTAATTAAGAATATAAATTAAAATGTGAGCTCAAAATAAAAAAGAAAATACAAATCTAACTCACAGTATCTGAGAGAGAATTGGAGGCAATCAAATTCCAAGTTAAGAAGAGAGCCAGGATGCCGCCGCGCCCTTCACCCCCCACCGCCAGAGAAAACTAGATAGGAGAGGTGGGTGAGGCGTGATCCTCTCCTGTAAATCCCATCGCCTCCGCTTTCGATCGAGGGGTCAGGGGAGTCGTTGATGATGACTCGACGAACCCAAAGCGTAACCATACAAAGCGAGACACCGTGATTTCAGAGTCGGGAGTATCTGGATTCTTCGCCTTCCCCATTCTCCCTCTTCGCCTCGATCTCAATTTTCGCACGAGCTTCACTCTCAGAGGTCGTGAGCCTGAGAATGGAGAGATCAGACAAGCCACTGTGAGACTAATTGCTTGCAGTAGATTCTCCTCTAGCTTGAAAAATAACTGAGGTTTAAGGTTTTTACACATATAATAAAAAAATTATTAATACACACGCTTTGTTTTTTATAAAAAACGACTGAATTATCTTCTTTTTTTTCTTATTAACTCTTTATCTTTTTTTTTTTAAATTATTATTTTTTCTTATTTATTTTTTATCTTCTTCCAAAAAAAATTTGGCACTTTTCATTCTTTTTTTAACGTGAATTTTTTTTGTAACAAAATTTCAATTTAAAATTATAAATAATTTTATTTTTCACCAAAAATTACAGTATAAACCAATAATATTAATCATGAGGGTTAAAACATACTGGGGAAGGTATAAAAATGCCGTATTTATCAAATAACTTAGAAAAATTGAAAATCAATTAACGAGGTAATTTAGTAGAATAAGGGCAAAGAAAAAAATAATGTGACGCCCTTAAAACTCCAGTCCGCTTGACAACCCGTCAACTCAGGAAATATTCGTAGATGTCTATAACCACACTATCATGAAAAATCTGGCAGTCTCCTCAGACGGAGCTCTACCCAAGGCACAAAAATCCGTCCCAACAATCAACAATGACCACGATCTCACATGCGAGCAAAATAATGGTCACTTGGGCCCCCGCATCAACACAAAAGGTATAAACCATATACAATAGTTTAAGAATTAATAAATTACTCTTTACTAAACATATATCAAAAGTTTACAATTTTCAATACATGTTATACAAAATAACTACCAAAGCCACAATCCGGCTTTCTTCTAAAACGCGGCCTCTAATGAGCCGGTCCCTCCGCACACACTCGTGACCGGGGCCAGTGATCTCTCGATAGGGTGAGCAAAGCCCAGTAGTGATAATTTCTTACCTGGGTTACTCCACCTAAGTGCACATGTCATGGCAAACAATCACATTCCAGGAATTTCATGAACCTACTCTAATGTCTACATGCCTAAACCCATGTCTCCTGAAATCCTCATCGACTTCACACATGTCTAAGCTAATATGCAGTAAAAATACGTTTTCACAACAAAAGCTTTTTGTTCTGAAAACTTACTACCGAAGTTCTGGTGAAAATATCGACTACCCTACAAGGCTTAATTATCGGATAACTCTTCAAATGCCATGGTCCTCATCCAAAGTTATTTGTTGGACGCCCTCCAAGGTAAATTATTTGAAAATCTTTCCGTCGAAAATTCCACAAACATTTTCATTTTTGTTTCATTTCATGTTATGCACTCACTTAATATTCTAGGGTGCCCTACCAAGCATGGAATGCATGATGCCAATCCCAAACCATTCATGCTAATATATTCATGCATATATATTAACATAATTAAATCACATAAATCATGTTATACAAATTTTCACCATCAATACACTAAAAATTAGCTCATATGTGGGCTAATACCAAATACAAGCAATTCATTTTGAATCACTTAATAAAACACATTTTCACACACCAAAATTTCGTGTCATTCATTCACTGAACGTGCTGAAAGTCCCTCGGGTTACTGCTCACGACCACACAATAGAATTTTCTCCACTACGCTCAAAGCTTTTAGAGATCGACCACGCCAAAACAAGCATCAGAATATTTCTAACCATTTACATGGCTCTTAACCAAATAATAACACAAGTAAGAAAAGATCCCTACCTCTTGGAGTTGTCGGAACTCCACCAAATCGGTGTCCACGCGTAGCCTCGCCGTATATAATAGCTTTGCTTCTTGCTCCGTCTAGAACCGACGGTCCGAATGGCCGCAAATCTAGAGAGAAGGAGCTCATTCTCTCTCTAAAACTAAATCAGCCAAGCTACTGCCCGTTTTCTCCAATTTTTGGAGAAGAAAACTATTGCAAGTTTTGTCTTTATTCTCTCATTAACATTTCAAATAATTCTCATCATGTCCCTTTTCTTGATTTCTGACACTTGGCACAATCTCGGCCATCCATTTCATCCTCTCTCTACTCATGCAGCATGTATCACATGAGTACATGTAATAGGTGACTTTTGTCACATCACATGTTTTTCAAATCCGTTTTACGGCACCCGATACCCGATGCCTCGAAAAATGTGAAATTCCGACTGTCTTGAAATTCGACGAAATTCGACATGGTAGCTAGATTTTGCGAGAAGATTCCAACGGTGAAACTGCTTCACATCCGAGATCTAGAAAATTTCGGTTTTGACCAAAATTATCGCTTTGCTATTTTTCTCCGAAAATCGAATTTTCAGTCTTACAAATAAATTCTTCTTGATTTTTAAAACAATAGATAAATAAAAATAAAACAAATTCTCTAAAACGTCAGTTATTTTCAAACGGAGGAAGTAATAAATATTGGCCTTAATAACCCAACCCCATTTACAAGTTTATGATAAAATATAAATTTTTATTTTTACAAAAAAAAATGTGGGTATATTTGTCCAAACGTGATCAAAACTTGACGGAGGGTGAGGGCCTCTTTGGTTAATGTTTTTTAATATTATGATTTGAGAACGGTTTTTAAAAACATAGAAAACATCATTTTGGCGCTTTTTGAAAATTGTTTTTATTCTTTAAATTAAGTGTTTTTTATATTCTTTGCCATGACAAAAAAAACTAAAAATCAAACGTGTTTTTCGTGTTTTTCACGTTTTTCTTATTTTTAAGAATATATAGCATTTTTAAAAAATACGAACCAAAAAGGCCCTTAGATTTTCGAAATTCACATTTCAAATGGTCTTTAATCAAGAGGAAAAAGTGTTTAAATGCAATGAACGGACCATAATTATGAAAACAGAAACTTGGTTTATCATATCAGTCAAACATGTTATAAAGACAAAAATAAGGCAAACATGCGATGAGTAAGTAAACCCACTTTTAAGCCAAAAATACCCCTCATATGAGATCCACATGCTCATATCTTCTCCTCTCGATCACTTCTTTCCTCTCTCTCTCATTTTTTCTCTCTCATCCGTGACGCCCCCAAAAACCCGGGTCCGTTGATCACTCCGTCAACCTACGGAATACAAGTGGAGGCTCAAGTTACCCGACGCCCACTTTAGTGTAATTCCAAGTAGCCTTTCTTGTAATGCGGAAATCTACCCAAAATGCGATCTCGCATATACCGTCCCAAATTAGCCCAATATATATGCAATATATATCCACGATGGCCACTGGGGCCTACAACCGTACTCAACATACATGCCGACTATGAATCCAACTATATACCCAATAGTTACAAGAGTTAACATTTTTACTTCTTAAACAATACATATATTAAACGAGAGTTCTAATACATGGATAACCACCAAAGCCACATCCCATTTTCTTCATAATGAATCTCAGACGAGGCCCTTCCTCGCACGCTCACTGCATCAAAAAGGGGATCCCACGACTGTGGTGAGCTAAAGCTCAAAAGAGGAGAATCGCCCAAGTGGACCACTCAACACCCAAGCGCAAAGGCAACAACTCCAATTTAACACACATTCAAGCAAAATGCACGATCCTACTTGAATGTCTACATGACTAACTCACATCCCGAGTCCTCACCGATTTCACACTCTCGCCTAAGCCTCGTATGAGAAATGATTAGTTTTATTAGTGGATAACCTTCCATGAATATATATCAATTCGTCGCTCCGACGATTGATATATATTATTTGGTTCGTGGATTCACCGGCGAATAAATATCAACCGGGTTAGCCCGACGGTTGATATATATTATTTGATTTGACTACTCCTCCGATGACTTACATTTTTAGGACTACCCTCCGAACCTTTGCTTCTCTAGACTCATCTCATGCACTAACTCCTATATTCCTAGGGATGTTCCAAAGGCATATGAAATTTACAAAGGGCCTAATTCAGTCTAATCACATGCAAAATATATAAACATGAATATATTCGGCATAAAAATCTAAATCACACAAACATGTTATGTAATTATCATTTCACGATCAAAATTAGCTCTCTGGCTAATGTTCAAACACAAGCAATTCGATTCAATTACTTAAATCCAAACACATAATTTTACTTAAAATATATTCTTGAATTGTTTTAATGCTTGAAACTCCTCGGTTACTATTCCCGAAAGATCACAAATCAACGGTTCACTTAGTGAACTCAAATTACTACCATTCCCGCCCAAATTCAATCAAAACATGATTTAACACACAACCCATCATTGTGAACCCAATTAGCTGTGGAGCAGCCATGGCTGCCCATTTTTCTCCCAAAATTTTATCAATTCGGTCCCATGTTC
This sequence comes from Tetrastigma voinierianum, assembly GCA_016808115.1. Lineage (NCBI taxonomy): Eukaryota > Viridiplantae > Streptophyta > Magnoliopsida > Vitales > Vitaceae > Tetrastigma > Tetrastigma voinierianum. Next base: position 79,848 of record JAEQBH010008458.1, on the reverse strand, counting down.
TCAGACTAATCAAACTGCCCCTCACTACCAAACAACCGAACATCGACAAAACACTTAAAATAGAATAAAACCCATAGGAGAAATCCTACCTCAAGGAGCTTGAAGAACCCTAAATCCGGCATCACGCTGTGAAAGCCCTCCACAGAGAGAGCATTCTTCTTGCCCCGAAGACCGCCACTCAGGGATCGTCTCAGATTTTAGAGAGAAGGAGGTCCTTCTCTCTAAACCTCCATTTCAGCCGCCCACCGTGAAGTCCTCCTTTCATTTCACGTTTTTCTCATTTTGTTGGAGAAGAACATCAGCTAATTTTTGTTTTATTATCCAACTTAATAATTTAATTAATTCCCAATACTTCCCTTCCTTTCCCAGTTTTGGGCTACATTCTGACTATCTCGGCCGTTCATTTTCATCATTCTTATCTACTCATACCACTTATACATGAGTACTTATTATGTGTGACTTCGGGTCGCATCGAAAATCGCTTACGCAATCAAACGCAATGCCTCTAAAAACGGTCGACTCCAACCTGTCTCAAAGAAATTGCGAATTTTACGTGCTAGCTAGATTTCATGACGGTTCCAATCTGGCGGTAATCCATTTCACATCCGAGAGATCTAGAGAATTAATTACGGACTTTTAACCGTAATTATAATTTTGTAATCAAATTACGATTTTGCCCCTTATTCCATAAATTTGAATTTCGTCTTACATTCTCCTCCTTAAAAAGAATTTCGTCCCGAATTTCAGATCATCATAATCACAAGACATGCATATGCAAACACGCACTCTATCATGCATGTAAACTAATCATTTAAACCTTGCTTAATTAAATACGCACCTTCATCCCTAAACAAGAAGGGATAATGGCCCGCATCGTCCCCGCACTCCCACGTGACTCCTCCACCCACGCTGCTGCCATAGCACTCCTCACTAATAGCCTCACTGGCCTTAAGGCCGCAAACCCGATCACGCTATCCAACGTACACCGGTCCTCCCTCAAAGGTCCCACCAGTGTCAACCTCAATCTGTCCCCAATCCACCACATGAGATGAATCTGGAGTATATTTCCTGAGCATGGAGACGTGAAACACCTCAGACACCTAATCGTGAGAGACGTGATAACCTAAGACAAGAATCGGTGTCTACCCTCTCGTATCTCGAAAAGGTCCAATGAACCCTGGGCGATAGCTTCCTCATGCTTGCCGACCTCGACCAATTCTCCCAGAATCACCAAGGAATGCATCACTAACTCCTCGAACCCCAAGGGTCGACGCCGCACACCGCACTTCCGCCGGCCCCGAGCCGGATGCAGCGACGCTTATCATATCAAGCTCACCTTCTCGCAGGTGTTCTAAATCAAATCAGACCCGTGATGATCTCTCTCCCACCTGTCCATCCTAATCCACGACCTACATACCTCCCACGTGCCCTCATATGGTGCCATCTCAGACACTCACCGATAACCGTTGTTGCAGGCGAATTCCACTAAAGGCAATTTATATCTACCCTTATGATCCAGACACATGTTCTAATACGCCTCTAACACCCGTATGTAATCCATACACACGAATCCTTACACAACTCGCTTCGCGTGTAAGCGCCAACCTCTCTAAGGTCACACCATCGGCTAATCCCATGGACCGTCAATCTAGTCCATAAGCCATGATGACATCCATTTACCGAGCCCTCGCACCTCAACAACACCCAATGCAATTTCAAAGGGGTATCCAACCCCTCGAGTCACCCTCGAATTCTATCAATTAACTCTAAGTTCAAGGCTGATAACCATGTCCCTGTGTTTTCATCTCGGCACATAACTTCTCGGCTTACACTTCGAGCCTCTTACATTTCCTGATTCAACTATGAGTCTTCTTTAGACGTAGTCCAAAAGACCAACTCAACCCACACTCACCAAGAGTGGTGAATGACCATACTGTGCACCCACACTCGACTCGATGTGATGTTACCGTGCCCGCGAACGCAATAATTCCATACTGCGACCCCAATCCCGGGGGTCCTCCATGAGTAGAATCTGAGAGATTTCTCACTCATAACCCGACCTATCAGGTCAACTCTCACCCTACACCCTAGGGGAGAACATCTATACTGGCTTCTCTAAAGGCCTTAACCTCTAAGCCCAAATCTAATGCCGCATCGAGTATGACAACTCCTGGGCCTAAACTTCACCATCACAACCCTGATGGTTGTCAACTTATCCATGCCGCCCCTGATAATCAAGAACCAACGTCTACCACCCTAAGGTCCACCGTGGTTCGATGCACAACTCGATCCGTCTCCCCACTGATCCACACTCCTCGGCCCTCTGGCCTATCTCGTGTTAAGCCGAAGTGCTTCAGATAGCACCCGAACTAAATCGGTTCCTCTAACCCTTACTAGGTGTGGAGGAATGAATCGCGAAACTTTCCCCGCTTCATGCCTAATCGGGATCACACCTAAAGTCTCGGGATCCGTCCCCGGGCAATCCCATCACTCATGCTCACTCCTGGCCCTAGTCCTGAAACTAGTGTGAAGCAGAAGTCTTCTGCTTCTTCCCCGAACTAGGAGAAAGCGAATCCTCCCTCTTGTTACCAACACCCATATCCCGAGTGTTCCAAGTATCCTCAATCTTCTTCTATGGTCGTGGTCATCAACCATAGTCCATGTCCCGTAGGGGAACTTCTACAATCCCGCCCCGCACGACAACTTCAGCTCCATTCCTCAATCCTCGTAATACCCGTACCTAATCCCACGAGACTACCCATCTCGAAGATCGACATTCGCCCTTCCCAACTCATCACTGCCTCAACCTTCTCTAGGTCGACTGACACTCCTGATGCTAACATCACGCCAGTCCTGTAATCTCACCTCAAGAAGCCTCCAAACCTCGCACTTATCAACTTTAGAGTACAACCGATGGTCTCTACCACTTAAACAACTCTGCGATACCATGCTCCCACTGACCGGAGTAGATCAAAATGTCATCCACGAAGACTACGACAAACTGATCTAGATAGGGCTGGAACACCCTATGCATGATATCCATGAATACCGCTGGCGCATCTGCCAATCCACGGGCATCACCGGCAAACTCAAAGTGCCCATAACGCGCTCCCAAAACGCCGTCTTAGGATATTTGTCTCCTAATCCTCGCCTGATGGTAACCAAGGCGGTTCATCTTGAAGTAGACACGCGCTCCTCTCAACCGGTCAAATAAATCATCACCCGGTAATAGGTACCGATTCGATCGTGAACCCTGCTCAACTGCCGATAGTCAACGCACGTCGGGCTGGTTCGCCTCTTCTCGTAGATTCGAACCGGAAGCGCTCTTACGGTGAAGTGCCTTGCCTAATAAACCCCTTGTCCAATAGCTCTTGTAACTGGACTCGAAGTTCCACGACTAACCCGTGCCGATCCTGCGGAGTCATGTAGATGGGTAAAGTACCGCAGTGTAACTCGACACCGGGTCTGCAACCCTCCGAGGTATCTGTAGCCCATCCGAAAAACATCCACATACTTGCATACTACTCGAGGTGTGTCTAAGTCCGCCTCTCCTCGCCCTTCTGTGGTTAGCTCGTGAGCCAACCCGCTTAATCGTCCCCGACACTTAGACTACATACTCGTCTGGGGCAAAATATTATGCTTCTGTCTCTGAATACAACACGAGCACCGGGCCCCGTGTGTAGGCGGTAACTCTCCGCGCTCACAATCGATAACGCCCGTGTAAGCTATCAGCCAATCCATCCTGGGGGATGACTCGAACTCCGACATGTTCATAATCCTCAAAGGTCCACAAGCATGTGAGTCCCGGAATCCTTAACTCACAACCTTGACATCGCATCTATTCTCGCCTCTAATCCCTAGGGGAGAATTCACATGCAACGGCTCCCTCTAAGGTCTCTAGGAGGTCCTTGCCCATTTCCACCCTATTTGGGCTCCCACCTCTAGCTAGAACGCAGCTGTCTATCTCGGTCGCTGGCCGAGGTAATCTCCATAGCCCTAACACTTTCTCGATCTCGCACGAACTAAATCTGGTCACACCATCGGATCTCCCTCCCCCGTGGAATGCTCTGAGATGATGCATCCCAAACCTCCTCAAGCGCCTAGGATCTCCCGACTACCCGCCATGTAGTCAGGCAATAGCAATTTCGGCAACACCTACGCCTACAAAGGCTCCGTCGATCAAATGCCTACGCTTAGTCAATCGGTTTGGCAGTTCTACTCATGGTCTCTGGATGCCTATGTCTCCTGATCCATCATTTACACAATTAACATGGCAACAAGAGTCATTTATCCTTTATCTCGGGCCAATCTAGTAATGCATGCCGATTACTAATAGACTTGACAACCATGAACTCGACTTGCCTATTTTCTAAGTGGTGCAATTTCCAACCACTCAATCATTTATTTCTATAAGGTTCTAAACTTTCGTTCATTTCAGTATTCAAATCCCTAAGGTCATAAGTCCTAACCTTAGCATTCACTCCTTTCCCATACGCATCACACCATGCATAGCAATTTCCTACACAACTACCACGCAATCACCATTTCAAATGGTAGTTAAACCCAATACACATCTTTAAGGCACTAAACACAAACTCGAGACACTAATCATACATAACCCAAGCATACGTTAATCAATTTTGCCTTTAAAATATTGTTTTCACAAATTTTATTTTCGAAATTTATTTTAAAATTTTATTTTTAAAATTTCACGTAAATGCATTTGATTTTATTTTTATTTTAATTGAATTTAAAATATATTTTTTTTCAAAATTTATTTTACAATGAATAATGTTCATTTAGTGACTCAGAAAAACGAGTCAAAACGGACGGCCGGGCCAGTGCACCGGTGCGCACGCCAAGGCTAGCTCAAGGCCAGCGCCGCGCGGGTCACGCTCACCACCGCCACGCGCTTCCGGCGCGCTACTGCTACCACATGCGCCCGGGCCAAGGCTCCGCTCAGAATAAGACGTCATACTACTTCGCCGAGACGCTCGCACGTCGCTACCGCGCCACTCATGAGCCCCACGACGCCATCCTCACAAGGCTAAGCGCCCCGCCCAAAGACTGTCGGCCTGGGATCAGATTGCAATACAAAGATCACCCGTCACCACAATACGCTTTTGTATCAAGGACACAATCCGTACTCCCCACCACCACCCTATATCAACACAATTTCTCTCTCAATACAATGCTCTAGCCCACTATTGCCTCAATATAACTAAGACCAACAACTCGTATTGCACATAGCTTTGCTTCCTTCCAATACAATTGTGCAGAGTCTAATTTTAAATTTTCTCTGCACTAAATTTTTTTTTCGCTTTTCATAATAATTACTTTTTTTCATTTATCTTAGATAAAATCACCTAAAAATCACTAAAAATCATATATTTTTTTTCTATACTTTAATACTCAAATAAATTTATAAAAATATTGATCCATTTTTCTTAAATTTTCTTACACCTATATAAAATCTTAGAAAATTATTTTCTCACTTTGCTAAATCCAAATAAATTTATAAAATTTATTTTCCTTTTCCACTTTTTTTTTTCACCGAAAAATTTTCTCCACTAAATAAATTTATAAAATTTATTTTCTTCAATTTTCTTGAATTTTACCACTTGTAAAATCTTAGAAAATTATTTTCTGAATTATCAAATAAATTTCGTAAAATTTATTTTCCTTGGCTTTAAAATTTCCTTCTCACTTTCCAACAACCCAAATAAATTTAGAAAATTTATTTTATTTACTTCGCCAGCTTTATACTCAAACCTAAAATTAAATTTCTTCAATTCTCACCCAATAAATTTATTAAAAATTTATTTTCCTTCATTTTCAATTCAAGCTTTGTACACAGTACACTCCAAATATTTTTTTCTAAAATATTTTCCTTTAACTCCATCTAGTGCTGAACCCATCAAGCACACAACACTATAACATCACAAACCAAGGTTATACACACAATCATCTAGCATCAAGGCACCACATAAACATATCAACACACGTGCACGTAGTGTCCTAGTTTTGTCCCGTGATTTTCCTAGGTAATCTCATACCTATTCCTAGCATCGAACCACCCAAGTGGTGATGCTCTCACTCAACTATGGCATAAGCCCCAAATTTTTCTATCTATAGGTTTCCATATACCTATACTCCATATCAAACCACCCATGTGGTGATGGCTACCCAAACCCGAGCTCCCTAGGTATTCGTATACCTAAGCTCTGATACCAAGCTGTGACGCCCCAAAACCCGGGGTCCGCTTGACTCACCACACCCACATCAAGGCGCGTGGAGGGCCAAGCATCTGACGCCACTTTAGTAACCGCGCAGTCTCCTTTGTACGTGGAGCATTGCAAACCCTCATCATCCTTCATGACCATGGACCATAGCTGTCCTCTTGTACATTGCATTATGGATCAACCTCTTAATGGTTTGCAAGAGTTAATATTTTTACTCTTAAACAATATATATTAAGTGAGGTTCTATCGTGTACAGCCACCAAAGCCACATCTAAACTTTTCTTCATATAATGAATCTCTAGGATGATGGTCACTCTCTTAACGCTCTTATTGCACCTTAAGAGAGGATCCCAAACGGGGTGAGCTAAAGCTCAGTAGGAGATAAGCCCTAAGTGGACTCACCACTAAGTGGGTTGCAATGTTTCAGTTTAAACACACATTCAAGCAAATGCATGATCCTACTTGAATGTCTACATGACCAACTCGGATCAGGGTCCTCATAGCTCCTCTCCTTTCGCCTAGGCCTGGTAGCAGTAGATTAGTTTATTGTGGGATAGCCTCGATGATATATCAATTTCCTGGGGCAAATCATTGATTGTTACCTCTTATTCATTGTGGACTACCTCGATGAATAAATATCCAGCCCTGGGCGCTCAAAGCCAGTTGATCTCTTTGAGTTGGACTGCCTCGATAATTTACATTTGGAGGCTACCCTCAGACCTTGTTTTCTCTAGACTCATATCTCAGCCCTTCAACTCTCATAATTACCAGGGATGTTCGGTGCATATGAAATACATGTCTTCGATTCAGTGATTAATCATGCAAATATATAAACTTGAATATATTACCTCACATTAAATCACACAAACATATTTATAATTATCATTTCCACATCAAAATTAGCTCTCTTGGGTACAATGTTCGAACACAAACAATTGATTGAATTGCTTAACCAAACACATAATTTTAAAATATATTTGCTTGAATATTTATTGGAGATAGTGAAAACCCTCAGTTACTATTAAGATCACAAATCAACGGTTCATAGTGAACCCGAAATTCTGACCATTCCCGGCCCAGGTCATCAAACATGATTTAACATAAACCCATACATTTATGGCCCAAATCAAAGCAGTGGAGCTGGCCATGGGCTGCTCATTTCTCCCAAGGTACATCAGGTATCGGTCCATGTTTTACTGGTTGAAATCAAAGCGAAACCCCTCAAGGCTCAAACAACGAAGCTTTATCGATAAAACACTTAAAATAGAATAAGCCCAATTAAAGGGAGAGAATACACCTCAAGGTTTGAAGAAACTCAATCGTCTGCGTGACTTCCGCGTAGAGCATTTCTCCCACTTGCTTTTGAAGACCGCCCGACGGTGGATTCGTCCGTATTTTTAGAGAGAAGGGGTCCTTCTCTCTCCAAACCTCATTTCGTAGCGCACGATTCTCCCTTTCATTCCACGTTTTCCATTTTTGTTGGAGAAATTCTTATTAATAATTTTGTTTTTATGTCAACAATAATTTAATTAATTTGTACTTTCCTTCCTTTCCCGGTTTGACATTGACACTATCTCGACGTTCATTTCATCGTTTATCTACTCCTTACCTACTTTTATGGTTTTGTAATTTACTTATGTGTGTGACTTAAGTGCTTTTCGAAAATCGTTTTCACGGCACGGCATGATGCATAGCGTCTTAAGAACCATTGTCTCGAGCAGTGCGAAATTTTACGTGCTAGCTAGATTTAGCGAGCAGTTCTTGGTGCAATCCGTTTGAGCGTCATCTGAGATCTAAAATTAATTAAGGACTTTTAACATGTGATATAATTTTGTAATCAAATACGTTTTACCCTTATTCCATAAATTGCAGATTTCTAAAGTGCTACATCTATCTATGTAGACCCGATGTTGAAGTTACAATACTAATGTAACACTCTTAAAAAGACACACCAGCCTTGCCAAATTGTACAAATGAAATATGACATAATAGGAAAACATTATCGTATAAACAAGTTTTATTATAAATATATTATTATAACAGTACAAGTCAGCAAGTGTTACATTAAGCTTTAGGTGTTATATATAGGTGCTTTATGGTGAGGTTGGATGGGGGAAGGAAGAAGAATAGATATAAGCTATGAGCACTGTGGCCCCCATATGTGGAGAATTTTTTTTTGTTTAAAAGTGGGGTTATTGTTCACCTTGTGTTTGTATTTTATTCCTTTGTTACATTTTGAATTATATCAAAGAAACAAGTTTCTATTTCTTAATTATAATAATCCCCTTCATTTTTGTTTAAACTTCAATTCCTCTTTTACTCAAATGATATTTCTTTATAATAAAACAATAATAAATATAATAATTTTTGTTCTTGGTTCCCTATTTTTGAAAAATGTTTTAGAATAGTTTTTATAACATTTTAGAACACCATTTTAGTGTTATTTGAAAATTGTTCTTAGCCACATTCGAGTAAACAACAATTAAGCGCTTATTTATAGGAGCTTAGATTATTTAGGTAAACAACCTTAAATTAAGTACTTATTTTATAAAAGTTTATTAGATGAAGAGCATGTAAGTAAGTATTTTATTCGATATGTTATTTGTTTTATATTTAAAAAACAACATACCATCATTTTAGGTGTTTAGATGCTCAGCACTACACAAGCTTACTTATAATAGCTAATTACTAAAAATAATCATAAGTACTTATATAGATATAAAGTAATTGAATAATAAATAAGCACTTGTCATGATTTACTAAAAAATTAAAAAAGAAATAAGAACTATAGAATAAATATATATATATATATATATATATATATATATATATATATATATATATATATATATATATATATATATATATATATATATATATATATATATAATATATATATATATATATATATACATGAAACCATGATAAAAATTAAAAGAAATAAGTGAAATATTCATATATATCATGAAAAACATTATCGTTAAAGCGTGTAATCTCCAGTATAAAATATAGCCCAATATCTGAACCATATGCACTTTTACCCTCATTTTCAATTTTGTTTCATAAGCATGTGAGATTATAAAAACTAAATATTATATGTTTTTTTTTTTCAATAAACTAAAATCTTTGATTTGGATGTTTTCTCTTGATTGAAATTTGATATCTGATGTCACTGTGTTCTTATTATTGAAAAGCATCAAGGCGTCTGGGCACAAAAGCCTCTTCTTGGAACTCTTTGAGCCTTGAACTTTTTAAAGTAATCTGCATTCTATAATATACTCGCCAAAAATTATATATCTCACTAAATATTATTTATAGTTTTATCCTAATAATAAAGAACAATAAAGAAATGACATAGAACATAAAATCAAACATCACTAGTGTTTCGGCATCATAAACATTTTCAAAACAATGATAAGAAATAACAAACACCGTTAATGCTTTTAATCGTGACAAAAATTAAGTTTTGAAATAAAATAAGCGTTAAATGGATCTACGTAAAATTCTAAATAAAGAAAATCATCACATCAATATCATTATTCGTATCATCGATGATTCTTTCTATTTTAATTATATATTTAAATTTGTTTCATATTTTTTTTTCAAAAATGTTACCTATTTTTATAAATTTTAGAAGTTGTTTTCTATTTTTTTCAAAAATTTTACACTAATCTTTTCAAAAATTTCACCTATTTACTATATTTTTTTGATTTATTTCATTAATTTTCAGAAAAAATTTCCTACTTTTTTTATATAATTTTCAAAATTTACCTATTTTTATAATTTTTGGAAAGTTGTTTTCAATTTTTCACTATTTTGAGAAGGACATTTTTTATTAAGATGACTAATTTTTATTCTCTAACTTTAATGTTTTTGTGTTTTATGGCCTTTTAGATTATAAAAAAAAAAAGAAAAGAAACTAACATGTTTTCACATTCTCATTGCTTTTCAAAGCAATAAATAGTTTCAAAAATTGTTACTAAGTGCGGTATATTGCATATTTAATTTTGTTTTTTAGTTTTTTTCATACTCTTAAACGCATTTTTTCTTCTTCCTCCTAGCCAAGGAAAAATATTGAATTTTTATGCTATGTTTAATTCCAAAAAATATTAAGAAAAAAAATGAAGAAATTTTATTATTTAAATTCGTTAAAAAGTTATTTACTTTGCATGTAGGAGAGAAAACGCAAGTGAATTAGTTTATGTTAGAAAATAATGGCAGGTAAAAACCAAAACGAAAAAGACGGAACATCAATGTTTATGGACATATTCATAAATCTACTATATAAATATGGTATAAGGAGAAGATGAAAAGGGTTGATGATTGCATTACCTTGCATCTTGAAAACCCCAAAACCTAACATATATATAAATAAATAAATATATATATATATATATATATATATATATATATATATATATATATATATATATAGATATATAAGAAGAAGAAAAAAGGTTACAATGATCTTAGCCTCTCTAAAATCTCACATTACCTCGCATATCGAAAACCCCAAAACATAACATATATATATAAGGCATGAGGAGAAGCAAAACGCACACGCTTGTCGCGACAAGCATGTGGGTAGGTGAGGAAGTGTATTGTTTATCATATCAGTGTATTAATCATGAGTGCTAACCTTATTAACAACAATGACCTCACGGACAAAGTGATAACAAACATCAATGTGTTTTGTCCTCTCATGGAACATCTGATATTTCGTGAGAAAGATAGCATTCTGACTATTACAAAGAGCGTGGTGGTCCTACAAATTAACACAATTTCACCAAAACAAGCCTTTCAACCAAAATAGCTTCTTTACAAACACATAGCCATATATTACCTTAGTAATCGACAATACATTTGTAGTTTGCGGAGTAGCTTTTTCAGCGTAGCCATGACCTCGAATAATAAACATATGCCCGATTAAGAGTCTTCTTTATCGAGATCTCAACAAGTCGGAATCAACATACCTAATAAAACCATCTCGTTGTCACAAACACAAGCAAACATCGGAAGAACCCGCAAGTACTTGAATATCCACAGGTGTCTTCGATGCTCTTTTATCAAAGTTCGCCATATACCTACTAACAACACTAACAACATATGATAAATATGAACGAGAACAAATCATAGCATACATGAGAGACCCTACTACACTAGAATATGGAACTCAAGACATGTGATCAACATCATCTTCTGACTATGGAGATAAAGCGGGTGAAAGCTTGAAATGAGCTGCTAATGGTGTACTAACAGGCTTGACATTCTGCATTTTGAATCTATAAAGAACTTTCTCAATGTACCATTTCTAACTTAGGTACAGCATCTGTCTATCTTTGAGAATCTTCATTCCCAAAAATCTTATTTGTTGCTCCTAAAATCTTTCATCTTAAACTCTCTAGTTTGGGCTTTGATATGAATCTCTTCTTTGTATCATGGCTGCAATCAACATGTCATACACATACGAGAGTAGATATACAAATGACTTATCATCACATCTTCTAAAGTACACATAACTAGCATAAGTGCATCTCCTAACATTGTGAGAAATCATAAATGAGTCAAATCTCTTATACCATTGCCTGAGATTGTTCCATACCATAAAGGACTTTTTAACAAACCTCATAGTCCTCTTTACTTGAAGCTGACAAAACCTCGGTTGTTGCATGTAGATGTCCTCCTCAAGCTCTCCATGCAAGAAATTAGTTTCACATCAAACTACTCAAGTTCAAATCCTTGCATCTCATAATACTAAGCAAAGTTCAAATAGAACTATGGCACACAACTAAGAGAACACATATATAAAATCGACACAGGTATTGTAACCTTTAATGACTAGCCTGCTTTGTATCTTGCTTCTTGACTCGATATTCATTCTTTCTTTCATTCAGTGATAAAAACTTTACAAATGATTAACTACAAATTTTAAGTTATTTAAGGTCTTTTCCAACCAAAATATTTTTATTTTTTGAAAAAAAAACCAAATATTTATAATAAATAAAGTTATATCATTAGTACCTTGAAACAAGTATTGACTTAAATTATTTTTCTTAATAAATCTAAGATGTGATTTTAAGCATATAAAAAAATAAACAACTAATGCCTAATAGAAATACAATATTAAAAACAAACAATATAATACTTAATACTATTAAGCCTTATTCAATATTATTTAAAATAGAAGTTCTATTCAATATTAAGTAAAAAAGCGATATAAATATTATAGGTGAAATTATCAAGGTGATTTTCTTGTATATTCATTAATGTCTCATGGAGGTTAGAAATGTGGTGAAATTTTTATTTATTTTGGACTAAGTGTGTAATGTGTAACCGTCTTTTACGAGAAAATTTCAACATTTTATTTTTCCATTGCTCCAAATGCATCTACGCCATAATGCATAGAATCTGTCTTTCTGAGGAGAGGGGAGAGAGTACCAAAGAGGAAATGGTTGAGGATATGGCATGAAGTTGTGGTGGCGAAAATTGGTGATGAGTAATTGGCGTTAAGCGTGGCGTTAGTGCTGCAACAAAAGAAGAGCGATGGGGGTTCAACCATATAGCCATTAGTGACTATAAAATAAACTTTTTTTACCTTTCCATAAAATAGTTTTCCCAATTTGATGTGACTAAAAAATTAAGGGGGTGTTTGAATATTTGACATTTTTTATAAAGCAAATTGCGTTCATACTTTTGACTATTTGTTTTCATTTTTGCATGCTTATTTTGAATTTTGAAAATTTCTTATGTTAGCTTTTTATTTAGAAAAGCCATATTTTAGAATCTATAAATTTTTTTAAAATCCACATAGAATATTTTTGATTTTGGTTTCATTCAATATATATATATATATATATTATATATATAGACTTTTTTTATTTAGAAAAATATATTTTGATCTATAAAAATATTTTAAAATCCTGCAGAATCATTTCAAAATATTTTTAAAACACCAAAATATTTTAATTTTGGTTTCATCAATATAATATATATATAGAAAAAGCCATGACAGAATCTATAAAATATTTTAAAATCCACACAGAATATTTAAAATATTTTTAAAACTTAAATATTTTTAATTTTGGTTTCATCAATATTATATATATATATATATATATATATATATATATATATATATATATTATTTTTTGTAATAATGATAATAATAAATTATTTATCATTTTAATTTTGTAAATATGTTAATGGAAGTTATAAGAAATATATATACAATATTTTCTATTTTATCATAATAATAAGGGGTGATTTGTTTAAGGCCTTTTAAAAACTAAAATTCGAATCCTAATCCTTCATTAATTTTATCTCATTTGACAAAAATAGTCTCATTGTTTTTCTTGTAAAAATAACCATTTTTTTTTCAAAAGATGTATGTAAATATATAAAATAGAAAAGGCATTTTATTCATTACGAGTCATTCTTGATAAAAAAAACGTATTAATGATTAACTCTGAGAATTTGAGTTATTAAAGGTCTTTGCAACCAAATATTTATATTTTGAAAAAAAAAACCAAATATTTATAATAATAAAAGTTATATCATCCTTTACTAAACAAGTATTGACCTGAAAATTTATTTTCTTAATAAATACAAGATGTTGATTTTAAGCATATAAAAAAACAACTTAATACCTAATAGAAATACAATATTAAAAAACGAAAAATGATATAATACTTAATACTATTAAGCCTTATTCAACATTCACATCTAAATAGAAGTTCTATTCAATATTAAGTAAAAAACAATATAAATATTATGGGTGAAATTATCAACCTAATTTTTCTTGTATATTCATTAATGTCTCAAATCGGTTAGGAATGAGAATGCTTATTATGAGTACCGTGACCTTTGGGCCCTATAACCACTACTCAATGACCCCGGCGCCGCGCTAGCTGTATCGTAAACCGGCTGCGGCTGCCTTATTAAAACAATGCGGGAACTTTCTAGATGGAAGAATCTTAAATCCTTTCTGGGATCCCGAGTCCCCCAGTCGGTCATTCTACCACATTTGGAAAGTTCGTTATGGATAAATACATTTAGACGGAGAATATGCAAAATGTATTTATCCACGGATTTCCTAGTTTCAAAATCTCTTATTTCTTAAAAGAATAATTTTCAATAAGGAAAAACATATTTTATCACTTATTTCTTAAAAGCATAATCCTTGATAAGGAAAAATATATTTTATCCCTTATTTCTCAAAAGAATAATCCTTAATAAGGAAAAACATATTTTATCTCCTATTTCTTAAAAGGATAATTCTTGATAAGGAAAAACTAATCCTTGATAAGGAAAAAGATACTTTATCACAAAAATCAAGTTATCTTATAAAATCAGAAGGAATTCAAGTATAAGCAAGACTCCCAGAGAAAGGTACACAATGCAATTCCAACTGTCTTAACCTCATTCTTCTTTCTCTCCATATTGTTGACTTAATAATCGGAGAGGCGATCGGCCCATAGTCGTCGGATCGCTCTTTTGCGAGTTCTTATGGTATATAAAGGATGAGTGATATCAATCTATATGAGACCTTTGGTAGAAAAGTGGTAAGCCCCAAAGATAATTTAACATGGATGGTAAAATCTCTCTACCAGTTGCAACATGTATTATTTTTATATATTTGTTTTATTCTTGAATGTATCCACTGGAGTTGATTAAATCGATAAAAAAAACCATGAGAGCTTGAGTTCCAAAGTGGATCTCCCGACAATTCTTGACATGTATTATTTTTTATATATTTGTTTATTCTTGAGTATATTGGGGTTGGTCATCGATAAGTTTTACAAATTGAGTTCTAGCGAACTTGAGGGTGATAAACTAATATTTATTTATTTTAACAACATTTAAATTTATTGTTTTTAATAAAATTCTCCCAAAAATGATTTTAAATTACTAATTTCAATAAAACTCTACCTTACCATATTACAAATGAAAAGGTAATTGTCCTTATTTTCTATTCTGTCCTTCATAATTATATATAGGATAAATTTGGATGAAGATATTTTGAGGTTTAGGCTGTGTTTAGTTCACGGAAGGAAAGCAAAATCTTAAGAAAAATGATATTTTATATTTGATTCTCTAACAAAAATCTCAAAAAATAAATAAATAAATAAATAGGTAGTTAGAAACTTTATATATTATTAAATTATCAATGTTTGTACTCATGCGTTAAAATAACTAAAATTGGTTTGAATTAACAAATAAAAAATATATATCGAATTTAACTCCATTCTTAATTTCCATAATTTTTTTCTTTCCTTATATATATATTTTTGTAAATAAGGATATTTATATTATTAAGTTGTGTTCAAGGTTGGACTTGGAGTAATAAGAAGTGCCTCTGTCGCTTATGAGAATCTGAGGGCTTCTTTGGAAGAATTCTTCAAGATTAGGGATGTTAGTGAAGAAAGGGTAGAAGGAGAAGAAGACCCGGTGATCCAAAACTGCGAAATTGATGAAGGATATGAGGGGAAGGTGGAGAATGGTGATGACCAGGGTGAGATGGAACCATTGAGCAGCGAATCAGGTTCAACATGTGTCAGAAGGAGCGATAGGCTGTTGAAAGAAGTTAGGAACATTGGACATGTATCTGGGTTTGGGAGAGTTGCACATTTGGTTAAGGCTTTTGAGAGACTCCTTTCAATACCGAGTACAGGCTACTCATATCTCAAGGATGAGAATGAATCAAAAGAGAACAACAAGGAGAGAATGAAATGGACACTTCATGGATTATAGCAACCCAAGGTTTCTGAGGCTCCTCAGGCCTCTTTGTTTTGCCCTTCAGATCTTTTATTAACTGTAGAGAAACTTGGATTGGATTCTCAGTTTCTTCATCTTAGGATAGTAGATTTCGACTCCTTCTACCTCCACCAGATGAAGAGCACAGGGTCAATCAATTTCTCTATGACTAATAAAGATCTAAGGCAAACAAAAAACCGAAAAACATGTATATTGATGCCATTTCATTCCCTCACGTGCACGATTCATTCTCATCGCAGACTATGGTAGTACATACTACGTATTGAAAGTGCAAACGCAAATGTGCATAAACCCGGTGCATGTCGGCGTTTCAGCTGCTTTCAGCGACTGTCGCTCGCTACTGGTGTTGAGCACGACCCGCCAGCCACAGGCACCACCTTTCCCTCATATCCTTCATCCCATTTAAACAGTCGCCAGTCTTCTTTATCCTTCTGCTACCTAATACTAGCATCTAATGCGAGAAAATTCTTCAAAAAAAAGCCTCGAGTTCTCATAAGTGACTGCAGAGGCACTTCTTTCACACAAGTCGGCCTTGTCCTGTTTATGAGACAGGACGTAGCTTGCTGTTTGTTGCTTCTTCGCCATCATGAACTTTCTTTCGTGAATCTTGTTCAGCCACGAAGTAATTCTTTGGAAGGATTTGTGAAACTTGGCAGATTTGGCCCTTAAAGAATTCGACATTTTCTTGAGCAGGCTTGGTTGGACCAGTTAAGGTTGAGATTCTCATGAGTCTTGGAGATCTCAGGATCTTTGTTCAGAGGCTAGTGGAGTCTTAGGTAGGGGTATTTGTTCCAGTGGTGTTCCTGCCGATGAAATCCATCGCGATATCACTGGAAAAAACTGGAAGTCGCAGGGATGTTTTTGGTTTCTTCGACGGCGAAGAGACAGGGTTAAGCGAGGGAAGGGTTTTCTTATGGAGAAATTTGGTTATAGAAAACTCTTGCCTTCCTATTTATGCGAGGTTCCATCGTAGAATGTTGAGTTGTAAAAGAGGTCAAGGAATATGTCAAAAGTGGCATTTTTGGGCCTTTCAACTATGATGAACGGATAGGATCCTTGGAAGGAAATGAGGGATTTGGCCAAGGAGATTATTTCCTTGTGGGCAAGGACTTCTGGATTATATTGAATGTTAGGAACAAGTTATTGGCCAAGGGGCATATAGAGACGAAAGGTTAGTTACCTTTTCACCCGTGCGCAAGGACACATATATTGATTTCTATATGTATCGGTATTGTGTCTTCCGATCGATACAATGGATGCATGTTTCTATACAGAGGTCTGTCACATGTCCACTTCGGATGTTATTTTGAATTTCTCTGCTTTTTTTTCTCGAATTGTCTACGACTACTATAAGTGATAGTTACTTGTGGTTTATCTAGAAAAATCTGGTGTACTTGCGAATAAAAGGGCAGGAACATGTCAAAGAAACCAATGTATGCCCGCTTAACTCTCTCTTCGCCCGTCAGAAAAAACCAAAAAACATCAGAAGCAACTTCCGGTTTTTCCGGTATATCCTGATGGATTCCATCAGCAAGAACACCATCGGAACAAAATATGTATATAAGAGTACTAATAGATAAAATTTAAAATCAATT
This sequence comes from Tetrastigma voinierianum, assembly GCA_016808115.1. Taxonomy (NCBI): domain Eukaryota; kingdom Viridiplantae; phylum Streptophyta; class Magnoliopsida; order Vitales; family Vitaceae; genus Tetrastigma; species Tetrastigma voinierianum. The sequence goes on along the minus strand of JAEQBH010008458.1, from coordinate 62,237 downwards.
GATGATTTAGCATATTCACATTAAACCTCGAGGGTTTAGACGAAAATTTCAAAATGTTTTTCATATTATTAGTTTTTTTCTTTTATATATATTTGTTTTGCATATTATATTATAGTACTCTATTCGATCTAGTTCTCTCGATCCCAATGTCAGGCCTCAAAGACATTTTTCATATTATCAATTATAAAAATAAAAATATCTAAAAAGCGTCTTTGATTTATTCCCCAAAAACTAGTTTTCAAATCAAAGTCTAAAAAAATTAATAAATAATGCGATACAATAAACATGCCTTTCCATTTAATCACTCATTATCGAAAACTATATATTATGATTGATGGATGTTTCATGACAAAAAAAATTTAATAAAAAGCATATTTCTCGGTCAAATAGATTTTAAATTGATATTGGAGATTGGCTAATAATATTAAACAAATAAACATTAAAAGAAGTGAAAGGGACTTGCGGACGCTTTTACCCCTCATAATTAGAAAATCAAAGCTCAAGTTATATATAACTTTAATTAAGGTGTCTTTAATTTTTAGCTTTCCGCTTAAGCTATGTTCTAGAAAATAAAAAATGACATTATATTATACTTTATATATATATATATATATATATATATATATATATATATATATATATATATATATATATATATATCTCTCTATAATATGATTGAAAATGAGAAATAGTTCACAAGAATTATTTTTTTACTAAGGTTTTTATCGTTTTGGTTGTAAGACCAGAAATTTGATTTACGGAATAGAGCTAATCGTAATTTTAATTACAAAATTTTAATTAGGTTAAAAATCTGTAATTAATTCTCTAGGTCTCGGATAATACAGCAGTTATGCAGTTGGAATGTCTCGCGAAATCTAGTTAGAGCGTAAAATTCGTAATTTTACGGGAGCGATCGGATTCGGCACGTTTTTCGAGGCATCGCGGTTCGGGTGCTGTAAATCGATTTTTGATCCGTGAAGGCACATATAGCATGTACTCATGTACCATAAGTGGTATGGTGGAAGGAAATGATGGAAATGGACCAGTAGAGGTAGTCTGGAATGTCGAATCTGGTAAGGGACATAAAGGTCATTTAGAAGTTGATTTTAAGTGACTAAGAGCCAAAATGCTTGATAGTCTTCGTCTGTTTTGTTAAATCAAAGAGCAAAAACGTAGAGCAATGGGAGATGCAGTGGCTATGGAGATTTCGTTACAGAGAGTCTGAAGTCTCTAGAAATACCATAATCCGGCCAGATTGGATTTCGAGCGGGCAGAGGGAAGCGTTCTGCGGGCGGGCTCTGCGTGGACCAGGGTTTGCGAGTTTTGACAACTCAAGAGGTAGGATTTTCTCCTACTTGCGTTTATTCCCATTTTAAGGGTTTCGATGTTTCGGTTAGTTTGGGTAGTGAGGGACCGTTTGATGGAGTCCTGAAACATGGGACTTGGTGTTAGAATTTTGAGATTTGTGGAGATGGCGGCGGCTGTCAGTTGCAGTGGGCTGTTGGTGTTGGAATTTTGCATTAAAATGCTTATCTTAAATCATGTAATTATAGGAAAAAGTAGGAATGGGTTTGTTGATCGGTCCCCCAAAACATGGGATAGAATTATCAGGAAAATATTTTTTGAACGTTGGAATTTGTCAGTATTTCTTGAGAAGCGAAGTGAAATTTGTTGTGTGGAATTTGGAATTAAAATGCAAGTTTGAGATGATAAAAAGTGGGAATGGGCGCTTGATCGATAAAACATGGGACGAAATGTTAGATTTTGGGGCCAGATTTGAGCAATGAACCTTATTCTGGACTGTTATGGGTCCTTTTGTGATAATTTATTCAATAAATGATGCTTGGGTGCTTATAAGATAGAAAATGGGTAAGAAATTCGGTTACAAAAGAATTAGGTAGGGTTGGTTTATGTCAGGCTGCGAGTGGACAGCCCACTTACTCTATTTTGGAATTTGTAAAAGCGATCCAGGGTTTGTAATGAAATGGATAAGAATTGTCCATGTGTTGTGTCTTCGAACTTGTATGAAATGAATGAAGCGAGTTGAGGTGATATATGAGTTGTATAATTACATAACATGATTGTGTGATTTGATTTATGCGAGTATATTCATGTTTATATATTTGCATGTGTTGTATGAATTATTGAAATGGCATCATGTTGTTTCATATCTGCTGGGAGTATCCTAGAGATAGGAGTTAGTGCATGGTATAGAGTCACAGGAAAGCGGTTGGAAGGATAGTCTAAAAATGTTAATTATGGTAGTCCATAAACTTAAAATATCAATCGTCGGATATTTGATTGATATTCATCGGAGGGTAGTCCACGAGCATTATATATATATCGATCGTCGGAGCGGCTTGATTGATATATACATCGGAGGGTTGTCGGCCCAATAATATAATAGCGATCTCATGAAGCAGGGGCGAGTGTGAGGGAGTCGGTGAGGACTCGGGATTTGAGTTGGTCATGTAGACATTCAAGTAGGATCATGCATTTGCTTGAATGTGTGTTTAAGTGGAACATTGCCTTTACTTAGGTGGTGAGTAGCCCACTTGAGGCGATTTATATGCGGGCTTTAGCTCACCGGGTAAGTGGGATCCCCCTTTTCACAGTCTGGGAGCGTGCGAGGGACCGGCTCGTCTAGAGGGTGACCAGAAGAAAGCCGGAATGTGGCTTTGTTGATGTTTACATGTATTAGAATGCTTCTCATTTTAATATATGTGTTGTATAAGAGTAAATCATTAACTCTTGCATTATGGATATAGTTGGAATATTGTAAGATATAACTGTTTTGGATATAGTGTGATTAGTATTGGTTTTGGGCCCAGAGGCGGATTTTGGCAATCAGGTGATTGATGTTGGGACGAGGTTTTATGAAGATTTTTTTGTATTTGGGTAGGCTCCAGGTACAAAGGAGACTCTGCGTTTTTAAATAAAATGTCGGGTCACGACATTCCGCAGTATTAAGCCGGGTTGACGGGTAGTCAACGGACCCCCGGGTTTTGGGGCGTCACGGCTTGGTATCGGAGCTTAGATCACGAATGCCTGAGAACCGAGGTTTGGGTATCCATCACCACTAGGTGTGGTTCGATGTTCGGTTTAGGTATGAGATTACCTAGGAAAGGCACGGAACAAAACTAGGACACGGCATGTGTGTTTTGTGTGTGATCAATTGGTTGTTTGGTGAATGGTGTGTTTGCCATGTTGTGTGTGGGTTGTGAAATGATGTGTGCTTGGTGATTAGCACATGAATGTGTAGAAAATGTTTTGAGTGAATTACGATTATTGCAAAATTGGGAAAAATGAAGGAAAATAAAATTAATAAATTTATTGGATGAGAATTGAAGAAAATAAATTTTTAAGAATTTATTTGATGTATTATAAAAAAAAAATGATTTTTAGAGATTTTAGTGATTTTTCCATTGCTGGAAATAATTGAAAAAAAAAAAAATTCATTTATAATGAAAAAAAAAAAAAAAAAGTAGAAACGAGAAAATTTTTGATGGAAGTACTTGCCCATTTTTGTGGCTGAGCATGAGGTGGGGCGGCTGGGCGGGCGGCCCCAGGCGCCTTGTTGGGGGTGCGCAGGCGTCTGTGAGGCGCCTTGAATAAGCGCGGGCCGCAGCGTGGCGTCTTCAGAAGGTGCGCGAGCGGCGTGCGTGTCGCGCGAAAGCGCCCGAGCGAATGCGCGGGGTAATGTGGCGCGGCGGTCCGTGGCGGCGGTAGCGCGAGCAGCAGCGCGGTAGGTGGCAGCGGCCTTGGCGCCCGAAGCGCGCCGGGAGCAGCGAAGCGTCTGCGAAGCGGCGGCGGCCGCAACGCCGCGTGCTGAAGCGTCTTGGCGTATAGCAGCGGCGGCGTGGCGGCGTGCTTGGCGGGGCCCGCGAGGGCGTGACGGCGAGGGCTGCGAGGCGCGGCGACGCGGTGAGCACGGCAGAGGCTGGCGTGGCACGGGGCGCGCCCCGACTTGTCTTGTGGCCCCAGACGGTAGACCGGGTGGGGTTTTGTGCACTCGACTCGGTTTTTGGCCCGGTTCAGCTCGGTAGTTTCAGGGTCCTGAATGAACTCTTGTTCATTATAAATAAAATTTTTCAAAAAAAAAAAATATATTTTAAAAAATTCAAATAAAATCAAATAAATTTTGATAAATTTCGAAAAATAAAATTTTCAAAAATAAAATTTTGAAAATAAGATTTGTTGAAACAATATTTTTAAGCAGCGAGAAATTGATTGCGTATACCTTTGGGTTATGTGTATGGTTAGTGTCTCGAGCGTGGTTATGCCTTAGAGACAGCGTATTGGAAATTACCTACCGTTAGTAGAGATTGCGCGATAGTTAGTAGAACATAATATGCATGGTGTAATGCGTATTGGAAAAAGGGTGAATGGTAAGGTTGCCAGACAGCGGCCTTAGGGATTTGGATAATGAAATGAGCGAAGAGTGGTTTTATTTGAATAAGCGAATTCAGTGGTTGGAATTTAGCACCACTTAGAAATGGGCGAGTGGAGTTCGCTGGTTGTGAGTCTATTAGCATGTGCATTGCTAGTCAGGCCCGAAATGAAAGGTTAGATGACTCTTGTTGCCATGTTAATAGTGTAAATGGCTAGTAGAGGCGGGGCGTGAAAACGTCCACGGGGGAATACGAGTCGGTACGGTGGTGTTTGATTAGCGAGACTTTTCTTAGAGGGCATTTGTAGGTATTCTGGCCCGAATCTTTATATGTGTTTGGTATAGCGGTTAGATAAGAAGATCCTAGTAACCGCCCAGGTTTAGGGCATATCATCCTCAGGCATTCATAGAAGATAGATGGTGGTATACCGTAGGATTCGACGGATCGAAAGTGTTAGAGGCTATGGAATTACCGGCGTGACCGATTAAAACTGGCTGCGTTAACGAAAGAATGAGGCCCGAATATGGTGGAAATGGGCAGGACGTCTGAGACCTTAAGTCGTTGCATGTAATTCTCCTAGGGATTAGGCGAGAATAGGTGCGATATGTCGAGGTTGCGAGGTTAGAGATCTCGGGGACACTACTCGCATTTGAGGATTATGGACATGTCGAGAGTCGAGGTCATCCCCGAGGATGGATTGGCCCGATGTTTTTACGAGGTGGGTGCTATCGATTGTGGCGCGGGGCCCGATTACCGCCTACACACAGAGTACTCAGTGGTATTTGGGAACCAGTATGATATTTTTGCCCCAACCGGTATATGGTCGGGCGTCGGGGATAGTTGGCCCGGGTTGGTATGACTTTACCTGAAGGGCGGTGAGATTAGACTTAGATCACCTCAGTGGTGTGTAGTATGTGGATGTTTTCCAGGATGAGCTGGACTACCTCACATAGGGATGTAGACTTTGGTATCGAGTTACCACAGTACTTTAACCATCTACATGATTCGCATAGGATAGCGCAGGTGATTCAGAACTTCAAGAAGTCATTCTGAGGCTATTAGACCGAGGTTTATTAAGGCCAGAACGCCGCGTGGGCGCCGGTTGGTGCGAAAGAGAGCCGAACCCTTCGATTGTGCATTGACTATCGGCAGTTGAACGGGGTTCACGATCGAGAATCGATACTTGGATTGTCAGTTGATGATTATTTGACGGTTGAGAGAGGCGAGTCTACTCATGATGAACCTTGGCGGTTACCTCGATTGAGGATTAGGGATACGGATATCCACACAAGCGGCGTTTAGGAGCGGCGTTATGGGCACTTTGAGTTACCGATGATGCCCTCTGGATTGTGAATCTTTGTGTGAGCATTCATGGATCGTGCGTAGGGTGTTCCTAACCTTGTAGATCAGTTTGTATTAATCTTCGTGGATGAGGAGTACGATCTACTCCCGGTCAATTAAGAGCATGAATCGCAGGGATTGTTTCTATTTGTTAAGAGACCATCGATTTGTGCGCTAAGGATTCGATGAAGTGCGGTTTTGAACTGCGAGGTGAGGATTTGAGACATGTGGTGTTAGCATTAGGAGTGTCGGTCGACTGAAAAGGTTGAGGTGGCGATCGTTGGAAAAACGAATGTCAATCTTCGAGATACGTGGTTTCTTGGGATTGTTTGGGTATTACAGAGGCGTGAGAATGGGCTAAAGTTGTCCGTTCGAGGAGACGGGATCGTAGGTCTTCACCAACGGGATATGGACTCCCATTGTTGGGCGGCCACGACCATAGAGAGAAATCGAGGATACTTGGAACACTCGGGATCGGTGTTGTTGGTGAGGGAGGATCGACTTTCTCTGGTTCGAGGGAGCGAGGCCAGCTGCAGTTTCGAGTTAGGGCGATTGAGCATGGTGGCCAGGTTTCCCGAGAGACCAGGGGATCCCGAGACTTTGGGACAACACAGTCCCGATTAAGCGGTGAAACCGGGAGAGTATCTGATTCATTCCTCCCACACCCAGTAGGGGTTAGAGGAACTAGTTTGGTTCGAGTCTTTGTCTGGCCTTCCGGCTGCTGAGAGATAGGCCCGGAGGGACGAGTGTGGATCGAGTCGAGGGCGAAGGTCGAAGTGCCATGACGAAGCGTGGTGGAGCTTAGGGTGGTAGATATATTGATTTGTTGATGTCAGAAGCTTGACATGGATAAGTTGTGACCATCGGATTGTCGATGGTGAGACTGGCTAGGATTTGTCATACGACCGACATTGGATTTGGGCTTAGAGGTTAAGACCTTTAGAGAAGCCCAGGGTATAGATGTTCTTCCACCCAGGGTGTAGGGTGAAAGTTGACACGATAGGTAGAGATTATGAGTGAGAGATCTGGGATTACGCTCATGGTGGACCGGGAGTGGGTTGCACGGTATGGTCATTCATAGCTTTTTGGTGAATTGATAGGGTTGAGTTGTCTTTAGGACCGATCCGGTGAAGACTCATGGCGTTTAGATCGAAATGTAGAGGCTCGAAGAGTAAGCCGAAGAGTTGTGTTGCTCGAGATGAAAACACACGGACATGTTATCCGCGGACAGGGTTGAGTGATGAGGTAGGGCGACCTGGGTTTGACGTGCCCTTTGGAAATTTCATTGGATGTTGTTGGTAGCGGGCTCGATAAATGAATGATATCATGGCGTAGGATTGAGTTGATCCATTGGATTGTCGGTGATTGTGACCTTGGAGAGGGTTAGCGGTTACACACCAAGCAGGGTTGTGTGGGGTTACGATGTGTATGGATTACATACTGGTTGTGAGGCATATTGCGAACAATATTGTCCTGAATCCATAAGGGTAGAGGATTAATTGCCCTTGAGTGGAGTCGCCTACAACAATAGTTATCGGGCGGTATCTGCGAATGTGGCACCATATGAGGCATTGTGGGAGGCCATGTAGGTCATAGTTAGGATGGACAGTGGGAGAAGATCCATCACGGTCGGATTTGATTAGAAGTACCTAAGTGAAGGTGAGCTTGATACGATAGCGTCTTCTCACGCGGCTCGGGGGCACACGCCCGAGAAAGAGCTATATAGATGTGCAGGCGTGACCACTTAGAGTTCGAGGGTTGGTGATCACGTCTTCTTGGAAGGTGATACCTAAGAGGGAGTGGTCGAGGTTCGATGACGGAAGCTATCGCCAGGGTTCATTGAGACCTTTAGGGTGCTTTCGAGAGGATAGGCACGATTGTCTGGGTTGGCGTTCGCGCCCGACATGTCGAGGTGTCCACGGCGTTTCACGTCCATGCTCAGAGATATACTCGGTCAAGCTCATGGTGGATTGAGGGACGAGGTAGAATTGACACGGATGGGACCTTCGAGGAGGACGGTGTGCATTGTTGATAGCGAGTGATCGGATCTTGCGGCGCTTAAGGCGTGAGGGGCTAGTGGGGTGCTAATAATAGCATTGAGTGGAGGAGTCAACGTGGGAGCACGAGGACACGATGCGGGCCACCTATCCCTTCTTGTTTAGGGATGAAGGTACGTGGTTTAGTCGTTTAAGAATTAAATGGTTGTTACATGCATGGTAGAGTGCATGTTGCATATGCATGTGTGTGATAATGATCGTTTCGAATTGGTGTTCAGCTGGGAGGGGAGAATGTAAGACCGAAATTTCAATTTACGGAATAAGGGCAAAATCGTAATTTTAATTACAAGAATTTGTGATACCAGTTAAAAATCTGTAATTAATTCTCTACAGGTCTGGATAATGAAACGATTATCTGTTAAGAATGTCGTCTACATGAAATAGTTAGAGCGTAAATTTCGTAATTTTCTGAGACGGTGTCGGTTCGGCGCGTTTTCGAGCGTGAGTTCAGATGTAAATCAGTGCTTCGATCGACAGAAGGCACATATAACATGTACTCATGTACCGTAAGTGGTATGAGTGAGAAATGATGGAAATGGACGGCTAGGAATTGGTGCAGAATATCGAAATCTGACAAAAAGAGGGGCGTAAAGGTCATTTTAGAAGTTGATTTTAGGAGTGACTAAAGGCGAAAATAACTGATAGTGCTTCATCTCTTTGTTAAATCAAAGAGCAAACGTGGGAGCCATGCAGAATGCAGTGGCTATGGAGATTTCTACTGAAAGTCGACTTCTCTCTAGAAATACACAGTGGGGCGTTGGATTTCCGGCGCGGAGGCGAGAGGGGAAGTTCACGGGGCGGGCTCTGGCGTGGACCCGGGTTTGCGAGTTTTTGACAACTCCAGAGGTGGGATTTTTCTCCCTACCTAGCATTTTATTCCCATTTTAGGGTTTCGATGTTTCGGTTGGTTGAGGCCGTGAGGGGCCGTTTGGTGGATCCCAACAGCAGAGGTAGAATTGTTAAATTTTTGAGATTTGTGGAGATGGCGTATTGTCCAGTTGATGGGCTGTTGGTGTTGGAATTTTGCATTAAAATGTATGCTTTAAATCATGTAATTAGGAAAAGTGAGAATGGGTTGTTGATGGAGGTCCCAAAGAAAACATGGGGCCAGAATTATGAAATATTTTGACGTTGGGGCCTGTCAGTGGCCTGCCCGAGCAAAGTGGGCTGTTTGTGTTAGATTTGGAATTAAAATGCAAGTTTGAGATGATAAGCGGGAATGGGCGTGATCGACCTAAACATGGGACCAAAGTGTTAGATTTTTGGGAACCGATTTGGGCAATCTAGACAACGATACGGTATTATGGGTCCTTTTGTGATAATTTATTCAATAAATGATGCTTGGGTGCTTATAAGATAGAAAATGGGTAAGAAATTGGGTTCTGAAAGTGGAAGGCAGGGTTGGTTATAATGTAGACTGCCGTGGACAGCCCACTTATATTTACAGGTATCAACGATCCGGGTTTGTGTGAAATGGATAGAGTACTCCATGTGTGTTGTGTGCTCGAACTTGTATGAAATGAATGGCTTGAGTTGAGGTGATATATGAGTTGTATAATTACATAACATGATTGTGTGATTTGATTTATGCGAGTATATTCATGTTTATATATTTGCATGTGTTGTATGAATTATTGAAATGGCATCATAATGCATTTCATATGCTGTAGGGTATCCACAGAGATAGGAGTTAGTGCATGGTATAAGTCTAGAAAGAGAAGACGGTTCAAAGGATAGTCTAAAAATGTTAATTATCGGAGGGTAGTCCACAAACTTAAAATATCGTCATTCGGGCGTGATTAGTATTCATCGGGTAGTCCACAAGCATTATATATATCAATCGGGCGACCCGATTGATATCTATATACGCCGGAGGTTGTCAGCTAATAATATAATAATTCATACGAGGCAGAGCGAGGCAGTGAGAAATCGATGAGGACTTCGGGATGCGAGTTGATCATGTAGACATTCAAGTGGGATGGCATGCATTTGCTTGAATGTGTGTTTAATTGGAACATTACTTGCACACTTGGGTGGTGAGTAGCCCGCTTGGGGCGGATTCTCTCTTGAGCTTTAGCTCACGTCGTGGGATCCCACTTTTGCAGTGGGAGCGTGCGTGAGGGCGGCTCGTCTGGTGGCGCTAGAATGTGGCTTTGTTGATGTTTACATGTATTAGAATGCTTCTCATTTAATATATGTGTTGTATAAGTAAATCATTAACTTTCTTGCATTATGGATATGGTGCAATTCATGTAGATATAAGCGTTTTGATATAGGGTGATTAGTATTGGTTTTGAGCTGGTAGTTTGTAATCGAGGTGATTGATGTTGGGACGAGGTTTATGAATTTTTGTATTGGTAGAGCTCCCCGTGCAAGGGACTCTGCCCGATTTTAAATGAAAAATGTCGAGATCTTTGACATTCCTGAAGGTATTCCTTGAGGTTGACGGTGTGGTTTTTGGGTTTGGGGCGTCATTGGACCTCCCCAGTATACCATAATTCCTCCCTTTTATAGGAGAGCTTTTTATAGTGGTAAACTAGGTCGTACAAAAAGTTGATGATCGTGCTCCATAATGACCAGTGAAGACTAGGGCAGTAGTTATATATATATATATATATATATATATATATATTTCTATATATATATATATATATGCTCTCCTCTGCTATGGTTAAGACACCAAATATAAAATTTTAAATCTAACCCTTTTTGTATTTGTTTTTCTTCAAAATTAACTCGTATAGACAATACCTTTTATCCTTTTAGGTATTTACATGTCTTACTCAAAGAAAAAATATTTTTAAAAGAAGAATAATGAGGACATTTTGTCAGCTATGTGTGTGGTAAATATTTAGGTTAAATTTTATAAATTCATGTTTCAAAAAGGTCTTTTAATTAATCATCATAGATATAATAAATAGGTCATCAAGAAACATTAAAAACAAATCCATAAATAAAAAATGAAAGAAATTCTAAAATATAAGATTTGGTTTGTTGTATGAATTAGTTTATGAGGACTAGGTAGACAATTAAATCAATAAGGTGATTTGTTTTTTATAAGTATTTAATGTAGCCATAGTAATATATTTGGCCTACATATGGGGATTATATTATGGCAATGTAGTATTTTCTTTACTCCTTTGGATCTTTTGAATTAATACTACAAAATAAGAAAGTCATGAATTTCCTTCATCAATCAATATAACATGTTTTTTTTATTTTTAAAATTAAGTGGACTCTTTATAGAGTTTAAAAAGAGAAAAAAGTGGACTCTTTATAGAGTTTCAAAAAAAAAAAAAAAAAAATTGGAATCTCTATAGTTATTTTAATATATAATTTATATTACATCATAAGAATTCTTTTGAATTCCTTCTTATTTTATTAAACGATTTTTAAATAAACGTATAATAGTATTAGTTTATAGAAAACAATGACTTTGGTTGGTAATTGTATTTTTAAAACATTTTATGCAGAATAAAAAAATTAGAAAATACATTTGACAATTAAAATAATTTTCTATTTATATACATAAATATTCAAATGACATATTTTCAATTGTTTTTCTTATAATTGTTTTATAAAATAATTGCATAAAAAATGTGGCATGATTAAAAATAAAAGCATTATAAAACATGTTTAAAGTACTGAATAACAATTTAAAGATATCCTTTTTTTTGGTAAAAATATATCTTTATTTTCCAATAAACTTTATATGTATAACATTAAAATATGATTTTATTTTATTTTAAGAAAAACTATTGTACAAAATTGTTCTTGAAAACAATTATCAAATAAATCTCTCCTCAACTTTACCTATCATGCAATCTCATGTAATTGTTAGGCGCTCAACGTTTCGCAAAAAGCGAGCATGTAATGCAAAACCGGTAGTCCGTTGACCAACCATCAACCTACTGAAAACTCGTGGATATCGGGTGACTCGATACCACACTATTAGTAATCCCAGAGACCCATAATTTAACAAAAATCGAGCAGTCTCATTTGTATGAGGACCTCTACCAAAAATGACTACCAGGATATCTGATAACATGACCCATCAGGAGACCCGATATCTTTCGATGACCGTCACGGGGGTCCATTTATGTGGCAAAAGTGGCTGACGATTTATCCATACTAAAAAATATACAAGGTTGTATTACCATAGTCCTTAAGAGTTTAATTACAACACTCTTATACAAAAAATACATGCTAGAACTAGTTCGTTCCAAACATCTTTACAAAAATGACTACATAGCCACAACCCTACTTTCTTCATAATTACGATCTCGGTGAGGCGCGGTCCCAGCGGTGTACTCACCGCGAAATGTTTTCCACGTAAGGGTGAGTCATGCCCCGGAAATTAGAGTAAACTGCTGAAGCTACTCCCCACCTAGAGATGCACATGTGTAGTCATGTTCTAATTCACTCATTCTGAAACAGGTCATACAATCCTAGATTGATTCGTGCCATGAGATGAGACAAGACTACGATCACGTACCATGTCCGAAATTATCTGCAAGAATACATCATAGGTCTTTGCCGACTCCACCATAATGCGATCCCAATGCGTGATAAAATCTGTCATTCGTAGATGACATCCAATGATCATTTTTTTCAAACAAAATTTATTTGTTTATAAACCAAAAGCTTTTTGGATGTTCACCTCAATGATCATTTTATTTACAAACCATGTGTTTTTTTATGGTGTAGTTTCGAGGTCTCACTTGAGAACGTGAGAAGCGGCACGCCTTCACTTTCACGGGGTTTTTCAGCGTTTGGCCTTTATATATAAACAAAAATCTGGGTCTTTCACTGAGGGAATTACTGCTTGCTTTTACCCGACACATATTTTGCAATTTTCATGTATGCAGCAGGTGCTACTGGTAGACGTCGTCCAAATCTGAGTCCACCATCAAACACCAAACGAGGTGATCCATACCATGCACTCACCCATTTCATCGTTCCCCATGCATATGCAATCGATGTGCCATTATACCTACACCATGTCATACCATGATGAATGCTATGAACAATTCTACTCGCCACTTCATCACCATGCATCATGGACAATTATATCAATCAGCATAAAATTTATAAACGATCGCATATTTCATGTCAATATATTTGCTAATACATATATAACGCATCAGCAGTCATCTGATCAAGCAATGCCATACTTTATCCTCCTAAGGCGAAATTGTGACATAACATGTCATGAGATAGCCTACAAACAAAATCATAATGACCTTACATCCATACCTGAAACTCATCACATTTCAATACATTAGGATACACATATTGACCTCCAATCAATTACCTGAGCATGTCCATTCAAACTCAAACAATGACAACTTGATCCTCAGCGAAGACTAGCGTGACGCTCCCAATCAGGGTCACAGTTGACAACTAGTCAACCGCACGAAAAATTCTGTAGGATTCGGGTGGCCAGATACCACCTTTGTTGTGTCCCATTGAGGATCATATTTTCACAAGAATTGGGCAGAATGCTCGCTTTGTTCGATTCTTGACATACAACATGTATAACGGTGCATAATCATAACCGTCCGGTCTCAGCGAGTAGTATTGACCCCATGGTCAATACACATTCCTTATCCCCAATATACACATCCCTTTTGCGGGACCCATTCATTCATTTTTAATCTAAAATATGAAAATTAAACGCTTAATTGATCCGAAGTAAGAGTTGATCATGACCCTTTATCATAATTACATACCAGACTATTTAGACGAAAGTCCCCAGAATTTAGATAGAATTCTTTTATACAATCCTTTTTACAAAAATGTTACTCAAAAGGTAATATCAGGTACATCGGCCTTCTTCATAATCACGGCCTGGAATCGGATGCAGTCTTCACATACACCCCATGTACTTGAAAGAGGGTCCCCTGACAGGTGAGCAATATACCAGTTGAGAAAGAATTCTCCTAATTTACTCATAAACCTAAAATGCACATGTATTAATATATGAAACGTCAAATCACATTCCATCTAAATAATGCATCCCTATGCTGAGATGTTATGTGTCATGCGCGCGAGATGAGACTCTTCATACCATAACGAGTCCCCAGCTAACTCCCTCACACCTGCAGTGCAAGTGTAGCCGATCATTAGTGTTCCTGATGGCTTCAACCAATTGGATAACACTCGCATATAATAATAATATAAATATATATTATATATGTATATATATATATATTCTTTATATATATATAACATATGTTTGTCTTCTTGTATACCTTTCCTCACCTTCTCTTACCACCACCACCTTTCTTTATCTTAATCTGATTTAATCCATGTTTATTTAGGTTGCAATTCCGGGGTCTCATCGCGAAGCCCTTCCTTAAACACTTTCACGAACTTTGCTCGCTGGTACATATGTTTGACCAAGAATAAAATTTGGGTCTTTCATCTGAGATCGCATCATCTTGCTTACGCGAGCCACACGAAATTTATTATTATTATTTTTATTCGCAGTCTAATATTGGACGTTGTCCCAATTTAGAGCTCACTACACATTCACGAGAATAGTGAATAACCAATACCATGCACCCACACGGAAAGCTTGGCGCAATGTGGCCGTGCATATATGAAATGCAATCATGTCATTTCATGTATGTCAGCATTACGTGTTATAAATTAGGATAATTATATTTTCTATATATAATTTCCATTAATCTAATTTCCCTTGTTAATACATCACATGCTTTATATTAACATGATTTACTACACACAATAGCATGTTATTTATTTTTCCAACAATAACACACAAAAATGTCGAATCTGGACCCACATAAACGGGGCACCTCTTAGTCCTTCGCGACCGTGACAGATTGTGGTTATTAAATAACAAATTACAATGATCTTTAGCTTCAGCAAATCCAGAAGACATCGGTCGTAGGATTAAACCCAAATCTCAACACGATCCAGGCGCGGCAGTCAATCCCATCCCGGGCGTGCGAAAACGGTCCGAATTCATGGATTGTGAACAGTCAAAATTCATAAAATTCCTGTCTCGGGTCCCAGATTTCACGGTCTCTCATGGCCTCTAGAAAAACCGTAATTAAATGACCTTTAGTACAGAAATAACCCCAGTGAGGAAAATTCCCTACCTCGTGGGTTTAAACTTCAAGATTTTAGTACCCACGTAGCTCTCGATGCATGGGCCCGGCTTGTCTTTGCTCCCAGCCTTCTGGTCGATTTAAAGTAGATCTTAGAGAGAAGCGAAATTTTTTTTCCCTTTCTCTCTCTCTCTTCTCGCTCTCACTCTGTCCGTTTGTTCCTTTTTCCTTTCCTTTTGACTTTTATCATTTTTATTTTATTTTATAAATTTGGATACATGGCTCACATTGTGCCATGTATCAATCTCTCATTCGGGTTTGTTTCTATCGAAGTAATTTAACTCTTCTCAATTCAATTTATTTTAAATGAACTTAGTTCAAGTCATTTCTTGACTTCCGAGATTTTCATAAAAATCTCGTCCCTGGAGTCACTGGCGACTTATCACCCAGAAAATCGTAAAAATATTCCAACTATCTCAGAATTCCGCGAAACTTTTAGGGGTCATTGGAGATTCCTTGAACGAATCGGCGACGCGAATAAGTTTTGTCATACAAGATTTAGAGAATTTTCTAGGCATCCACGAACCATTATGACCTTTATTGTATTATTTTCCATTTTTTCTTGAAAATTACTAATTTTCTCGGGTTTTTTACACTAATCCGTTTCGCCAGGCGCTTTCTCCTTCTTGGGAAGTTTCACTAAGTCTCAAGTGCCATTCTTATGAAGAGACTCCATCTCTTTCTGCATAACAATCATCCACCTGCTAGAATCCTTAGACCCCACTGCTTCCTTATAAGTAGAGGGTTCTTCACAAGTATCAATACTCTCTACCACATTTAGAGCATAAGTAACCAAATTAGCCTCAACATACCTCTTTGGTGGAATAATTTGTCTTCTCTCCCTGTCTCTAGCAATATTGTATTGTGGTGCAGGTGGTGGTGGGGATGGTGATGGTTGGGAATAACCAACACCATCTTGCTCATATGATAAAGATTGAGGAGTAGACTTTGATACTGGCTCTGTTATAATCTGTAGCTCCATATGTATTCCTGATTTCTATTGACTTGTTTCACAAGAATCATTAGTGGGCAAATCTTGCAACATAGCACTTTCATAAAAAATAACATCTCTTCTAACAATGCTTTTATGAGTCTCGGGACACCATAACTTGTACCCTTTAACACC
This sequence comes from Tetrastigma voinierianum, assembly GCA_016808115.1. Classification (NCBI taxonomy): domain Eukaryota; kingdom Viridiplantae; phylum Streptophyta; class Magnoliopsida; order Vitales; family Vitaceae; genus Tetrastigma; species Tetrastigma voinierianum. The sequence continues at coordinate 46,186 of JAEQBH010008458.1, read as the reverse complement.
ATTCTTATAGCCAAGAAAAACACATTTAACAGATCTAGGTTCTAGTTTTCAATTATCAACCTGAGCATAAGGCTGGACAACGAGAATCTTGAATCGGAAGTAAAAGCTACTGGGTCTTGGCCCATACCTCGGTGGTGTCTTCTTGTTAGTGGCAGCTAAGGAGACCGATTAATGAGAAAACAAGGTGTCGGCCTTCAACCCAAAATGACTTGATAGTTTAGCATTAGAAAGCATTGATGAACCTTCTCCATAATAGTTTTGTTCGTCCACTCTGACTCCATTTTGTTGTGGAGTACCAATAATTGTGTGGTGTCAGTAATGCCTTCCCCAGTCTACATAAGGCATCAAACTCGTCAGCTCAAAGCCAGCCAATTATCAGGTGTAGAGGCGTTTTATCTACTTCCCTTTGTTTCTCGATCATAATCTTCCATTCCTTAAATGTTTCTGGCTGCTCAGCTCTTATGCTTGAAGAAGGACTGAACTCTCTTTGGAAGAATCATCGATGATAGTCGACATATAATTAGCACCTTCGTTAGAAGGCACTTTGGATAGTCCCCGAGATTAGAGTATAAGTAGTTAGAGTTTCCTTGGTGTTGTGAATACCATTAGAGAACTGACTTGTCTTTTCTTTTGAAGACCTGATACTCGCCAAAAATTTTTAATTTTCTAGTTCTTTGGCCATCGAAGTTCTTTTCTACTTTCGATTTAGTCATACAATTCTCCTTTCGTATGCGAGCGCATATGCACGGAGTTTAGTAACATCACCATCTGTCATAGACTTAGAGATAATAGCAGCATCACTTGTAACTATAGTACCCTACAAAATATATAAGTTTGCAGTTCTTTTCTATCATTTCATCACAACAAGAACACCTTTTCTAACTTTCAATGTTCCACGCTTCACAAGTGCACTTGTCTTTGAATCAAGAGTCTCAACGAGATGAGATTACTCTTCAAATGCAGGACATGTACTTCACATCACTAACTTATCACGCAATTCATCAAACATCTTGATTATAGTAATACCAACACACAGAATCTTACGGGATGCATTAACCCGTAAAACTACACATTTGACACGGAGTTTCCTTATGTTGAAAATCAGTCTGATTGGGACACATGGCTTTGCAACCTAGAATCAACAACCCATTCCTCAAAAGGCTTGGAATCGCCATTAGAAACAGCGAGGAGTTCACCATCACTGTGATTTGCTCCTTCTACAATATGACTTGGCTAAAGTTAATCAGTTACTTCCCTTTTGATTTGCGGTCTATATTCTTATTATACAACTTATAAAAATAATCAATATGATGCCTTTTATCGCAGACTTAGTTTGGACTTCGATTTGCCTCTATCATTATTCCTAGAACCTCTTTCCTGAAACCTTTCTCTAGCAACAAGACCTTTAGCCTTTGCCTCAAATCCATTAACAAGTTGCTTCATGGTTTCTTTCGAATGCAGAGATTCATAAACCTCTTCCAAGTGAGAAGTATCATTGTACAAAATAGTATCAATAAAAAGTCAAATACGAGGATGGTAATGAAAACAACAAAATCAACCTTAAATCCTCTTCATCGTATTTGACCTCTATGGTTTCCAAATCAACAACATTTTCTTTAAAAGTAGAAATATGATTAATCACATGTACCTTATGCTAAATGATGAGAGTAGAGTCGTTTAAGATACAATTTTCTAGGTAGACCCTTCATCATACCACGGTATCTAACTGACAGCAATGGTGCTTTTCTCCTTCAAGACATCTTGCAAATGTCATTTGATAGATGGAGGTGAATCCGAGTCATAGCTTACTGTATAATTTTTTGTTTCTCTTCTATTGTCGTAGAAGACAACATCTTGTCGGGGAACCCTAACGCCTCTTTAAATCCATACATTAGCCAAAATAGCTCATATCTTGACATGCCATAGAGAAAACTACGGTGTTGTGATCCAACAAGCGAAGAGCGTCGTCATAGAAATGTATTAGGAGCAAAACAAAGGAAACCAAATGTAATGGCTATGATACCAGTTTGTTAGAAAATAATGGCAGGTAAAAAACATAACGAAAAAAACAAAACGCCAAGGTTTACGTGAAAAACCCAAATTTCGGAAAAACCATTGGTAGAGGAGCTATAAATCCACTATATCAAAGATTGTACAAGGAGAAGGGGAAAATAAGAATAGAGGAATAGAGGTTACAATGATCCTAACCTCTCTAAAATCTCACCTTATCTACACTTACAAAAAACCTAAAACATAACACGCACACACACACACACACACATATATATATGTGTGTGTGTAATGTAATGTGTAATGTGTTATTAATGACGACCCAGAAAATCGGGGTTCGTTGACCAACCGTCAGCTTCGGCAAATACCCGTGGATATCGTATATATCGATACCTACTATCTAATCCCATTAATTGGGATCCATTCATCGAAGTCTTAGGTAATTGCATAACTATGGCTAACACGGCGCAGAGAGCGATGGTGAAATTTCTTGTGGATATCGTGTGTCTCGGTACCACGCTGTCACAATCCATTCTTAGGGATCAATTAGCCACATTTAATAAACTTTTTGTGTTATTTTCAAAACATATTACGTGAGTTTAATTTAACTCTAATACATACACATGCATATGCCAAAACTAGTTATTTCCAGGTTTGCGAAGCTATCACCGTGCGGTCGGCTTTCTTGACCTCGACTCCCGAATGAGAGCCGTCAACGATGTATACCTACACAAAATGTTTTCTTAAAAAGGGTGAGCCACGCCTAATAGAGAGACTTCTACAGAGGCTATTACCCCCTTAAATGCACATGCAATGTTCACGTGGACATTCACACACACACACACACACACACACACACACACACACACACACACACACACACACACACACATGATGTCATTTTAATGGAATACTACACGCCTTTCCATGAAATGAGATGAGACTCACTCAATGCATGAAAAATCCGAGTCATCACAGACTCCCATTACACAATTCATAGCCAATGTGTGATAACATTCATCGTCGATGAATTTCATCAAATGATCACTTTGAAACAAAATCAAGTTTTTAGAAATTAAAACTTATTGGATGTTTCACTTCCAAGGATCATTTTATTAACAAAACATGTGTCTTTTTGGGTAGGCGAATTTTTGGGGTATCACTGTAGGCTTCACACGCCTTCTTACGCTTTCATGGGCTTTCACCGTTTGACACATATGTATAACCAAAAATACCGGGGCTTTCACCCGAAGGGGTATCTATCCCTGCTTGCTACTACCCGACACAAATTTTCATGCTCTACGAACAGTGGAACTCCGCTGAACTTTGTTCAATGGTCTTTATTACTCATCAACCACCAAGGATGGTGTTTGATGGCTCATGCACTTACACCCATGAATCACGATGTCTCGGTGCATATACGATGCGATATGTCACTTTGCATATTAAATCCATGTCTCATACTTAATGAATGCCATATGGACAATAACTCTATGTATCATGGATAATTATGTCAAAAGCATATAATTTCCAAACATTTCATCTAATTGCTAACATATTAAAACATATATATATTGAGGCAGTAAGCGGGTTATCCGCAATCAGCGTAACCTTTACAACAATCCCACAATTTGGACCTCCTTTGGTCGGCCTGTAATAGACCACCACACCCGAAGCAAGGCACAGTAATCCCAAAGCTTGACCATGAACTAGTCGGTTTGAGCCACTAACGGTCATTAACGAACCACAAAAAACGGTCCTGAAATCATGCGAATGCATGCGAAATCGAGGTCAAAAATCGGACACAACAAATAAACAGCCCAATTGTGGTAGTCCCGGGAAATGGACCATAACTTGGGCTGTAGAGGTCCGATTTGAGTGATTCAAAAGCCTACATAAAGTTCATGATGTAGCTACAATTTACATGAAGGACCCAAGTCCGAAGTCCCTCGGTTTCCCACCTGAAACTCAGTCCTAAAATCCGGCCAGTGTGTAGGATCAAAATAGGGGTAACATTCCCATACTTGATGGCGAAACAACGTAAGGCAGACACAACCCCGCAGCAGCCCTTATGGTGACAAATAAATCAAAGTGGGAAGAATCCTACCTCTTAGAGTGCTGACCCTCGTCGAATATACAAACTTTACTTCTTGATTAATGGTTCGGAGCCATCGGAACAGATTTCCTTTTCACATCTTCTCTCCCTTTCTTTTTTTTTTCTTTCCTTTCACTTTTTGTTTCTCCTCTCTCTGACCGGATTCCCCTCCCTTTATAGACTTCTCCATTGACATGCATGTGGACACATGGCTTGCAATGTCCTACATCTGACTAACGCTGTATGCCTTATGACACATGACTTGCCATGCGTCACGACGCCACTTTCTTATAGCGTGAAATTTGTCTGCGAATTCGCGTTGAGTAACTATATTCGGCGAGATGAATTCAGCGGTAGATCCAGTTTGTCATGAAATCTAGAAAAATCCCGAGCAAGTTCTGGTGTTTACCTATTTTTTTGGAAAAGTTCAAATTTACCCGGGTTTTATAATGTGTGTGTGTATGAGGAGTAGCAAAACACACGCTAGTCGTGGCAAGTTAGAATTCGGGTCACCAACATTAACAGTTTATTAATTTTATAATTCTTATTCCATTTATTTTCTCTCCAATATATCAAAATCCAAGCATGGATTTATTTTTTTAATTTAATCATGAGAAATACTACACAATATTTTATTTATTTTTAAAATATAGAAAATGAATTCTTAATATTTAATTTATGATACAAATATGAAAAAATTAAATTAAGTTGTTAATTTGTACATTTTCACAAAATATTTTTCATAGAAAGAAAAAAATAAAACAAAATAAAATAATTTATGAACTTAAATTTTATTTTATTACATTTTCTTTGATTCCATAGCGGGTAAAGAAAAAAAGTCTAAATTTATTGTTGGATTTAATAGAAAAATTAATGGCATTAATGATAATAAAAACTATTTAGAAACTAATAGGTTTTCAAGTTTCATTGTCTCGTAAAAACTAAAAAACACAAAAATCAATGGCGAGTTTTTTTTTATATTTTTGTGAAAATCAAGACTTTCTTTTTGTTATTCATTTTTTAAAAGAAATAATCCAACAAAATTTTCACATATATATCTATATCAATATTTTAAAAATTGGACTTGATCGATCAGTCTAATTGATCGAACTGTCGATCTACAGTAAATCGGTTTGATTCAATGAAAAAACCGATATTCCTTTGAATCGAGTATCAATAAGATGAATCGATGATCGAATCGGTAAATCGCCTAAATCGGACCGAGTTCTTAGCAGGCAGAGCGGTTCACTCCTTTGTCGGGGTTCCCCCAATCTTCAAAGGATTTAACATTTTTGTTTTTATTTTGTAAAATGATAAAAGATCGGAGTTGACACCAATAATATCTTCATTGTCGACAGTGAGATTTTCATCGACGACGAGTGCTACCTTTGTTTCCCTCCTTCAAAAGTTTGCCGTGGGGTTTTAAGTTTAAGTTTTATTTTAAAAATATTAAGAAATCGAAATGGAATTACAATGCTAGCTGTTTGATTTTTAAAATATTATTAAGACAAGATATTATATTATATATTATAATATTAATAGAAAATAAAAATATATCTATAAAAAATTAATATATAACATAACGAAAAATTAAAAATATAAAAATAGATACGAATAGTAGCCACAAATCAACTATCACCAACTTCCCAAATCATATGTTTCAATTATATGAAAAATTTTCCTATTTTGAAGTTTATGTTTTGGTGTGAAATTTCTTCTTATTTTGAATTTATGTTTGGAAAGATGAGATTGAGGTTCCCTTGATAAACCCGTAATCAATCATAAAAGCAAAATTTGAGAATTGTGTGAGATCTTTAGTTAATATTTTATAGGATGAGGTCCATTTTGAAAATTTTGTTCTCGATTTGTTTTAAATATTCTTTAGATATTTTTAGATATGCTCTAAATATATATTTTAAATCGAATATTTTATTTTTTGTCATTTTATTTTTATGATTAGTAAATGTTTTTCATCCTTTTTATTTGTTGTGGGAACAATTTATTTTTCTTGAAACCACTGACTAAACAAGCCCCTAATTATTTTGAGAAAAAGAATTCACCATATGAAAGTGATTTTTAATGATAATGAAATAAATAAAAATGTTTAAGAAATGGCGGAGATAATATTAAAATTTTATAAAAGTTTATCATCCTTATAATTATTTTAATTTTTATTAATTTATAAATAATATTTATGATATTATCGGTTCAACCATTGAATCGACCCGATAAATCATGAATTAATAAGCACTGATTTATTTTATCGATTCGAATTTTAAAATATTAATCCATACTATATATAAAACGAAGAGGCTTGGGAGGCGTGCATATATTTTCATTCACTTTTTTTCCCCTAATTTGCCTTGCATTTTTTATATATTTACATCACACAAGATTTCATTCTATTTGGCGGTGTATCCATATTATAACTACCATATTTAGGGGATGAGTCATAGTTTCTGACTCATCAACTCTTCTTCCATAGGCTTCGACTTCCTTATGGATCTCCTCCGATTCCAGACACCACCACAAAAAAGAAAAAAGTAACATACTTACGTGTCATTTGTTTTTTGGTTTTTTTACTAAAAGCTAAATAGCTTTTGATATTTAGCTTATTTGTTTTAAAATTTTTTCATGATTTATCGTTGAATTTTTAAAACTTTTTGATAAATATAAAATTTCAAAATGTTGGTTTTTGTCTTTATCTTAATGTTTTGAATGTTTTTCTATTAAAGAAAAAAACTAGATATTATAATATAAGAAAATCAATTTTTTTTTGAGTTAATTATATAAATGATGTCTCAACTTTTTTATTTTTTATATTTTGGTGTCTCATCTTTATTTTTGTTCAATTAAGTGTCTAAATTTTTTTATTTTTTCTATTTTAGTGTAGCAACTCTATTTTTATTCAATTAAGTGTCTAAATTTTTTTTTATTTTTTCTATTTTGGTATCTCAACTTTATTTTTGTTTAATGAAGTGTCTAAACTTTTTTATTTTGATATCTAAATTTTATTTTTATTCAATCAAGTGTCTAAATTTATAATTTTTATTCAATCAAATGTTTCTTAACCAATAAAAACTTATTAAGATATTTGAATTATAAAAAAATTGAATTCAAATGGCGTTCCACGTTATATAAAATAATTTATATAACTAAATTACTTAAATGACCTTTAACAAAGTGAAGTGACAATATTATCCTTTCCACATTTTGAGTTTTACTATCTATTTGTTACAATGAAAAAGAAATTTATAAAATTGAGAAACTATAGAATTAAGAAAAAAAATTAAAAGAATTTCTTAAAGAAAAATATAACAATTAAAAAATAACTTTTAATACTTTATTTTACTACAAGTATAATGTGATAAATTATATATGAATAATTAAAAAATAAAATAAAATTAGATATCAAAATTAATTTTAAAATAATTAAAATATTTGTTTTCATCCATAATAGCCAGTGTCTGATTTCTTTAATAGCGAATAAATAGCAAAACTTTAATATAGAAAGGATAATATTGTCATTCACCTCGTTAAATATCATTTTAAGTAATTTCATCATTTTTTATATGATAAAAATGTTATTTGGATGCAAAATTTTCTTATTCAAATATCTTAATAAACTTTGATTAGTCACGAAACACTTGATTGAATAAAAACTAAAAGTTCAAACATTAGATTGAAAAAAAATAAAATTGAGACACCAAAATAGAAAAAATTGAAAATTTTAGACAGTTAAAATTGAACAAAAATAAAGTTGAGACACTAAAATAGAAAAAATAAAAAAGTTTAGATACTTGATTGAACAAAAATAAAGTTAAGACACCTAAATATAAAAAAATTAGATAGTTTAGACACTTAATTGAAAAATAATAAAGTTGAGATACTAAAATATAAAAAAAGGAAAAGTTGAGACACTATTTATATAATTAATCATATTCTTTATAATTCAATTGAAACTCTCATGATTAGTTTGATGCTAATTAAATAAAAGCATATACATTTTTTCAAAATTTAGATAAAAATTAAAAATTGATTTTTTTTAGAAAAAACAAACAACTAATTACTTAATCCTATTAAATATTATTCAGAACAAAAGTTTCATTTAGCATTAAGTCAAAAAACAAATACCATCTTAAAATATTGCATATGCCATTCACCTGTTCCTTTATAGAAACCCTAAGCCAAAAGGCCCCTTACCACTCGACTCCATCCACAATTTCAATCGATCAACCCTCATAATTATCCTTCCATCTATTTCCTTATAAATCTCCTTTAGACATGAACATAAAAGGGAAAAACAATTAAGGGATATTAGACTTAATGAGTTGGGTACCCAATTTACAACACCTCAATGTCACACATGAGAAAAAGATAATCAACAAAAATTATTGAAGAGAGAAGAACAAAAAGTGATCAATGGAAAGATTAATGTTTCCAGGGAATCAGAGCAAGAAGGATTCCTATTTTTCTTCTTAGGTGGTGTTTCCTTTTTTTTTTTTGAAACAAGGTGGTGTTACTAGGGGAAGAAGCAGAATTTTTCCACGGTGCTATGGTGTACGGAAAAATCATGCAGTAACTTTTTATTGCTCATTGATGTGACATCGTTTTTAAATAATTATATAAAAGTTTGAAAAATAGTTAACATTTTTTTGAAAAGAAAATATAGTTGACATTAACGTTAGGAAATTGGAAAACTAAATTACAACAAAATATCCATGGTTCAAAACTGGGTTTTGAAAAAAAAAATTGTTTGATTGGAACTGTGAATTAATAATAGTAAGATATTAGAATCAGAATCACATAAAAATGAAATTAGATGATGTGAGAGTAAAATGTTAATTGAATTTTAAACTGTCATTTATTAATGTTTGGTTCAATTAAGATTTGAGAGAAAATGACCGAAACTTTTTTAAAAAAATTGAAGAAATTTAAACAAAAATAAAGTTAAATATGAATTTTTTTATTTATTATTTCATATTCATTTTATTTAATTCAACTCACAAGCATAAACATTAAATAATTTAAGGATACATAAGAATTAAATAATTTTATATTTAACTTTTTTGAGATCTTCTATTAAAAACAAAATAATTTTCCATAAAAAGTATGTGTGTTTATATATATATATATATATATATATATATATATATATATATATATTATAATTAAAAATTTTGACATTATACTAGCTTGGTTTTTACCTTTATTTATTTGATAATTAAAATTAAATACATCATGATACTTGACTTAAGTGGTAAGAGGTGTTATGAGTTTATTGGAAATTCAAAGGCTTTGATTTAAGAACAAAATAATACAATTGATGCAATGCAAAGTGACCAGAAGTAAAATATATATATATATATAAAAGTAAAAAAAAAAGACCAAAACTTAGGCTATATTTATTAGTAATTATGGAAATATCGAGGTTTTTTAAGGGGTTTGGTGGATTTTCTAGTGGAATTCACCAGAACATACAAAAAACATGAGAATTGGTGAATGCGTGGGTGTGCCAGGAAATAATAGTATTTTCGAACTGAAATGTGCTGAAATCTAACTTCTACTCAAACAAAACAAGGATTCTCTAGTTCCCTAGATTCTAAGTGAAAAATACCTTGAAAATTAGATTGCATAAACTAAATTGAAAGCTAAGAGAAAAACTGAACAAATTAGCTTGAAAAATAACAGATTTCATTATAGAATTGGACTAAAAATCAAATGTTGAAGTAAGAAAGCTTTAAAGTGACAAAGTACTTGGAAAGAACATATAAAAAATAAGCTAGAAATCTTAATAAAAATGCTGCTGTAATTGTAGAATAATAAGAGAAATGCTTAAATGCTCTTGCATTGGTTTTGAGTGTTTGAAAGTTGATCCTTACGGCTACGATGCTTTGATTCCCTTTCATAAACATTTAAAATAAGCGCACCAACCCACTTTCTCATTAAAGACCAAGCTGCCCAGTTAACTCTCTTCCCTTGGGCTTGCTCTTATAAGCTCTCATTAGATAAGCTTCTGACCCACTATCCTAATAGTTGTCCACGTCTTCAATAAGGAGTCTTGCTTCTCAATTAACTTTCCACCATTGCTCACGTACTTTGCCATGTTTTGACTTGAAGAAAAAGTATCTTCCACCTTTTGGTTTTGAGACAAAGTCTCAATATTCTCTAGTGATAGCTTTGAAATTTTTTTAAAAATTTAAAAATATCCTTGAACCTTTTCATGGGTTGATTCTCATGGGCTTAGGCTTTCAGTTAGGTTGGCATATTTATTTGGCTTGCATTCCTTTGCAAAATTGGGGTGAAAATTATTTTAGTGTCAGCAATTGCTCCCAGCATACAATGGCCATGAGCCATGTTTGTATACTAAAGCTTTATATGTAAGAGCAGTTCTCTTGCTCTCCTCATTTTTAATTACCATGAGGTCCAAAGTGCAACTTACCCCTTTGGATGTGGATTACCAACGGAAAGAACGAGCCAAAACTTGATCCCAATTGGACGAATTGAAAAAGCCCGAGAGTAATACTTCTATAGAAAAATTTCATGCTAGCCCTTTTTCTTTCAACTTATGCTTTTAATCTCCTTCCTCCACAATCGTTCATTTTTCTCATCAAAATACTTTCGATTTGAGGTTCATAGGAAGAAATCTATTTGATTTACGTACTCAACCCCTTCCACATTCTATCTTCTCCCTTCTTTCTCCTTTCTTTCCTTTCTCTTAAACCCATTCTACGAAAATCCTTGCTATGGGTTCATTCTTCTTCTTCGCCATCATTGGTTATCACAGACAAAGTCACAGATAGTTGTCGACGACATCACTACGACTATCGTCGGCTTTACCGAAGCTGTCTTCTACTGCTGAACCAGCCGCCGTCGCTCCCTCTTCCATCTCAAGCTTTGATTTTTTTTTTCGTCATCCTCCACCCGCCGAACTCACCAGTGAGTAGATCCGTCCCTTTTTACCAAGGTTATTTCAAGTGGAATGTTCCATATGACTTCTATGATATTGAAACATTCATCCCCATTAAAGAGAAATCCAATAATCCGAAAGAGATTCCTAGGATCTCTACAGAACTAGGAAATCTTTTCGGTTTAACTTTGAATCACTATATTCTTCAAACGAAAAGTCTTTAAAAATCAAGAAATGGCATTTTTTTCGGCTCTCAGAACTCTCAAATCCTTCGCTCTTCATCAAAAAAAAAAAAAATCCTTAAACATTGTACATCCAGAAATTCCTACCTCTGAATAAGGGCAAATCGTAATTTTGATTAAGAAATTGTGGCACACACTAAGAAAACCAGAATTAATTCTTCTAGATCTCGATGACGAAACGGATTGTACCGTTGAACTGCCTCACGAAATCTAGTTAGCACGTAAAATTTCGTAATTTTCTCGAGACATTTAATCGACACGTTTCGAGGCACGTTGCCGTGTCAGAATCGGTTTTCGATGCGACGAAAGCCACATATAATATGTACTCATGTACCATAAGTGGTATGAGTAGAGAAATGATGAAAACGGACGGCCAGGTAGTGCCGACATCAAACTGAAAGAGGGACAAAATGGTAATTACGGGAGTTTACTTAAGGACTAGGAAGACGCAAATATAAATAGGGTCTTCTTCTCCAATTGTAAAGCAAAGGAAAACGTGATTTGAAGGAGATTTTCCAGTAGCCACTAATTTTTGAGAGGGTTTTAGAGAGAGAGAAGCACCTCCTTCTCTGTGTTATTCAGATCGACCAAGCCAAGGGCCGATTTGTGCCAGTAGCGGAAAACGCTCGACGCTGAGCAAAGCTACGCGGACCCCGGAATTGCGAAGCTTTTGATTAACTCCAAGAGGTAGGAATTTCTCCTACTTTGAGTTTTTACTCCGATTAAGTGTTTTTTTGATGTTTCTAAGTTAGCTTCGAGGCCGTGAGGGGTTGTTGATCGTCCCAAAACATGGGACCGAATTGTTGAATTTTTCTTGGGAATTTCGAATTATCCGAGACTGCCCGTAACTGAGGGGCTGTTCGGGTTCCCTTAATTCTGGAATTTTCTCTTTAAATCATGTGCTTGATGAATAAATGCCGGTTGTTGGTCGGTCCCAAAAACATGGGATCGAATTATGAAAATATTTCGACATTTTGGCTGGTCCGTGAACCCGTAAAAAATCGCTGGCTGCTTCGTGTTGAGATTGTGCTTTAAATTCTATGTTGGTATGTGAGACCGGGATTAGCTTATGGAAATCGGTTTCAAAAAAAAGCAATTAGAACCGATAGATGAGTGGGCTGCCCGCGGATGCCCACTGCTTGGGACCGGGACCAGGTAGTTATGATCATAATTTATTCAATAAATTATGCTTGCGTTTATAAGATAGGAAATGGGAATGGAAATCGGTTCCACCAAGAGGAACCGACGTAGTTAATGGCTGCCCGACGCCCCACTTCTACTTTGGGATCGTAAAAAACAGTCCCGAAGTTTGTGTGAAATGGATAAAATCATCCATGTGTTTTGGGCATTTGACTTGTGTGAATTGGAATGACTTGAGTTGGTGTTGTAGAAATCATAGGCTAATGCTTAATGGAGATTGAAGGAGGTCACAATTATATGGAATATAATTGTGTGTGTATAGGCCATTGGGAATAAAAATCAGGATTTGCTCAATTATATGGAATATAATCGTGAGCATGTGCCATTGAGATGATTATGATCATTACCAAGAGAGCTAATTTTTGATGCTTGGAATTGATTAATTACATGACATGATTATGTGATTGGATGTTATGCGAATATATTCATGTTGATATGTTTGCATGTGATTAGACTATATTGGAACTGGCATACATGCATTCCATATGCACTGGAACATCCTAGGAATATAGGAGTTAGTGCATGGTATGTCTATAAGACGGTTCTGAGAAAGAGTCTAAAACGTGAATTCGGAGGGTAGTCCAAATCAAATAATATATATCAACCGCTTGAAGGCCCGCTTGATATTTATTTACTTCTGAGGGAGCAAATTAAATCGAATAATATATCAACCGCCTGGAGCGCCCATTGATATTTATTCATCGGAGGGTAGTCCACAACAAAATAATATATATCAATCGGCCTGAGCGGCCCACTGATATATTCACTCCGAGGGTTGTCCACTAATAAAATAATAATTCCTCATAAGGGTTTAGCGAAAGAGAGAGCGCCTGAGGACTCCTGATCCAGTTGGTCATGTAGACATCTGGGCAGATCATGCATTTGCTTGAATGTTTGTTTAAATTGCACCGCACTTAGTGGTGAGTAGCCCACTTAGGCGATTCTACCGAGCTTTAGCTCACCCTGTCGTGATCCCTTTGATGTGTACAGGAGCGTATGATATAGTTCGCTTCATCCTGAGACCGCGGGATTAGAAGAAAAGCTTGATTGTGGCTTTGGCTTGACGATATGTACATGTATTAGAATTTCTGATCTAATATATGTATTGCTTAAGAGTAAAAATATTAACTCTGGAAACTATTGGATATAGTTTGGATATATGTGTTGAGCACATGATGTGGCTCCAAGTGGTCGTATTGGATATATATATTGCATATATTAACATCGACAGGTTTATAGCTGTGCTTTGTATTTGGGTAGAGCTCTGCACAGTGAGACTCGCCCGATTTTCTGGGTAAAGTGGCGCCGGGTAACCCGACCACTTGTATTCCGCTGCTGATTGGTAGTCAACTGACCTGCTTGGGGCGCCACACTGTATCGAGCTTAGGTATACCAATACCTAGGAGAGCTGGTTTGTATCCATCACCACTTGGGTGGTTTGGGATGGAGTGTAGGTGTGGAAGCCTAGAGATGAGGCTTGGGCTTAGGCCATGGAAATGTAAAAACATCACAACTAGGTGTGGTTCGATGTTTATTTAGGTATGGATTACCTAGAAAATCACGGTTAATTAGGACACTATAATGCGGTGTTGATGTGTTTTGTGTGATTTGGTGAATTATTGTGTGTTTAGTGTATTCCATGTTGTAAGTGTGTTGTGGAAATGTGTGCTTGGTGATTAGCAATAAGGAATGTAGAAAAACAATTGGGTGATATAGGGTACAAAATCGAAAAGAGTAATGAAAAGAAATAAATTTCATAAATTTATTCGCCTATCGAGTGATGAAGATAATTTCCTAAGTTGAAGAAAATCTGAAGAAAAATAAATTTTTATAAATTTATTTGTTATGATGTGAGAAAATAACTTTCTAAGGTTTTAATATGGTGCAAAATTTAAGAAAATCGGGTTAAATAAATTTTTAGGATTTATTTGAAAGGGTTCAAGAAAAATGAAAAATGATTTTTAGGTGATTTTGCACATCACGAAATAATGAAAAAAATTTAATTAAAGTGAAAAAAAAAAAAAAATTCAATGCAGAAGTTTGATGGGCTACCGCCTATTTGAGCAGGAGGTCAGCGCAGCTAGGTGTCGGGCGCCAGCAGTGGCGTGCCGGGCGCTGCCAGGCAGCGCAGGGGCGCTGGCTGGGCGTATGGGCGCAAGGGCGAGGCGCAGGGCGCGAAGGCAGTGGCGCTGCGTAGGCGGGCGGCAGAGCGCCGGCGCCGGCAGCGCGCTGACACTTCCGGACGCCAGCAGCGGGCGCAGATACGCGCGCGCAGCGACTGGTAGCGCCCGGGCGCCGCGCAGACGTTAAACGGGTAAGCGCGGGCGCGCGAGCGCCGCGGCAAAAATATCGGCCGGCGCCGCCGCTGCCTGTGGGCGCCACGGTCGCCTTGGCCGCACTCTGGCACTCGGCCCGCCCTGCCGACTCCTGATTTTCCCGAGTCATGCTGACGCGGTTCGTGGAACCCTGCCTCATGAACACCGTTCATCTCGGAATTGCCGAAAAAAAAATATATTTTTAATTTAATTAAAAATCAAATAAATCAAATAAAATTTGATAAATTTTCAAATAAAATTTTCAAAATAAAATTTTTTGAAAATAAAATTTTGTTGAAAACAATATTTTAAACGAATGATTGGGCGAAGACCGAAAGTTATGTGTATGATTAGTGTCCTGTGGTCGCGGTTATGCCTTACGATACTAGATGATTTGAACTACTCATTTGAAATGGTGATTGCATGGTAGTTACACGAAATTATAATATGCATGGTGTGATGCGTATAGGAAATGGGTGAATGTTAAGGTCGGGAATTTTGGACCTGAGGATTTGGGAATAAAATGAACAAGAGCCTAGAATTTTATAGAATTAAAATGAATTAAGTGGTTGGAATTTAGCACCACTTAGAAATGAATGGGTTAAATTATGGTTGTCAAGTCTATTAGTAATCGCATCCGCATTACCAGTCGACCGAAAAAAAAAAAAAAAAAAATTAATTGATTTTTGAAGGCGTTGATTGTGTAAATGGTCGTAGAGGACTCGTGGACGTAGAGGACGCCCACGGCACCGGTCGCACTATTGACAATGGACCACCGCTTGTATTTGATCAACGTGCCGTAGAGGTCGTAAGTGTTGGCAGAGAGGCTACTATTGCACAAAGCAAGATAGCGTGGACATGGAGATCCTAGTAACCTCCGCAGGTTTAGGACGTATCATCCTCCCATTCACAAAGGGGTAGAGATCCGATGGTGGTAGACCATTGGTTCATGCAGTAACGCAGAAAGTGTTGCTGGGAGGCTATGGAGATTACCGACACCGATCAGATATTCAGTCGCGTCACTAGAGAATGAGGCCCAAATATGATGGAAATGTGGCAAGGACTCTAGAGACCTGCGAGGAGCTGCTAGATGAATTTCCCGTGGGATTAAGGCGTAGAATAGGTATGATATGTCGAGGTTAAGTGGTTAGGAGATTCAGAGACTCTACTCAATGGACCCGAGGATTATGAACATGTCGAAGTTCAAAGTCAACTCGAGGATGGATTAACCGATAGCTTGCATGATCATTAATAATTGTGATGAGAGAGTTATCGCCACGCAGATCCCGCACTGCGGTTGTATCAGTGGGGACAACATGATATTTTTCCCTGCATGCATATGAGTACAAAGTGCTAGGATTGGGCTGGCTGGGTTGGCTAACGAGCCTTTACCTCAGAGGACAAGGAGAGTCTTACTGGATCTACCTCAGTAGTGCCAATATGTGGATGTTTTTCCAGATGAGATACCCCGGATCTACCCCGCATAGGATGTAGACTGCATTGAGTGCCACACTCGGTATATTCACCCATCTCTATGACTCCGCATGTGATGGCACCCGGGCTGAGTTGCGGAACTTAGAGTCTACCATGAGCCACTGGACAAGGGTTCATTAGACCACACTTTACCTTGGGGCGCTTCTGGCTTGAAGGCGGCGAAGAGGGCAAGACCTTCGACCGTGCATTGATCATCGACGCTGAATAGGTTATGATCAAGAATCTGCATCTGCTAATGAGGATCGGGACGACGGCTTGACTGGCCGCAGAGGAGCCGAGCTCCATTTCTAAGATAGGCCTTCGCACTGGTTACCATTAACCGAGGGTTAGGGAAATGGATATCCCTAAGACAATAAGAGGACGCCATATGGGCACTTTGAGCTTACTCGGTGATGCCCTATGGGATCGACACGCGCTACAACGCTCATGATCTCATGCATGTGTGCTCCAACCCTATTCAGATCATTGTCAGTAGTCACAGGATGACATTTTGATCTACCCCACGAATCCGAGCACATGAGTATCACTCTTGAGGATTGTTTTACAGCTGTTAAGAGACCTTTAGCTGTACGCTAAGTTCAGCAAGTGCGAGTTTTAGCTTACTGAGGGGAGATTTTGGAACACGTGGTGACAACACCAGGAGTGTCAGTCGACCTAGAGAAGGTTGAGGCAGTGATGAGTTGGGAGAGACCGAATGTCAATCTTCAAGATAATGTGAGTCTGGGATTGGCTGGTATTACGAGAGACACGAGAATGGGCCAAGTTGTCCATTCTGGGATGTGATCGTAGGACTTCGCCACGCAGGCGGGACTCATGAACAGACAGCCCACTACGAGAGATCGAGGATACTTGGAACACTCGGATACAATACGGGTGTTGCGGTCAAGTAGTGGAGTGACTAATTTTTCTCCTGGGCCGTGGAAGAGGCAGAAGACTCGCCGCCGCTGGCTTCAAAGACTAAGCCGATCGAAAGTACGAGCTACCGGATTTCCAGAGACAGGATCCTGAAGACCTCGGGACAACAATGCAAGCCCCGCCAAATGAGAACATGATAGACAGCCTCTCCACACCCTAGTACGTCGAGGAACTAGCTTCGCCGGTGCTATATGCCAAGCATCTGAAGAATACCTGATAAAATGTATGGCCAAAGTGGGTCAAAGTCGACAGATCAGAGTTAAAAGATCGAAGCCGTAGACCTTAGGTGGTAGACCTATCGGGTTGTTGATTGTCGTTTGACATGGATGAGTTGACAACCATCGGTCAGCGCACTGAGACTCAGTCGAGCTGTCATACTCTCGACACTAGCATCGGATTCGGGGCTTAGAGGTTAAGGCCTTTAGCCAAGTATAGATGTTCTTCCCTGTGTGTGGTGTGGTGAGAGTCGACCTGCCAGGGTCGGGATTATGAGGAGAGATCCCTAAGATTCTGCCTGCGGTAATCGACTGGTTGTCAGCAGACATTACTCGTCAGGTTCACTGCAACACGCACGTACGATGTGGTGCACTCCAGATGGTCATTCACCACTCATGGTGAGTGTGTGGGGCAAAGCAACAAGGCTCAGAATCCCTCGTGTGAGAACTCGGTTGGGCGTAAGAGACTCGGGAGATATCCCTAATTTCTCGTAAAATGGCAAGAGGCCTCAAGTGTCAAGAGTTATGTGATCGAGATGAAAACACACCGCCGTTATCGTAGACTTAGAGTTGATAGAGTCGGGGTGACTGAGGTTAGATACCTCTTGAAACTGCATTGCGTTGCCGGAAATGCGCGGCTCAGAATGGGATGTCATGCATGGTATTGATCGAGTCGATACCATCGATTGCTCGTATTTCCTGACCTCGAAGAGGTTAGCTAAGCATACCACCAAGTAAGGGCTGCGTAGGGTCACGTGGTCAGGTGTGATATGATTGTCCTGAATTTCCTCGACGAAATTCTTTTTGGCGAGGGGAGTAAGACCCGAGAAATTCCAATTTCTCGAATAAGGCAAAATCGTAATTTCGACATAAAATTGTACTACGGTTAAAAATCCGTAATTACCTCTAGATCTCGGATGACGAAACGGATTGGTACCGCTGAATCGCCTCAACAAATCTAGTTAGCACGTAAAATTCTCGTAATTTTCGAGACAATGACCGACATCGCTGAGGCATCGCGCTTTGGTGTCAGAATCGGTTTTCGATAAGACGAAAGCCACATATAACATGTACTCATGTACCATAAGTGGTATAAGTAGAGAAATATGAATGGACGGCCGAGGTAGCGCCAATATCAACCGAGAAAGAGGGACAAATGGTAATTACGGAGTTGATTTAAGTGGACTAGAAGATCTAAATAGCAAATAGGTCTTCTCCAACTAAAGCAAAGGGGAAAACGTGATTTGAAGGAGATTTTCCAGCAGCCACCAATTTTGAGGGAGCCTTGCAGAGAAGCACCCCTCCTTCTCTCAGTTATTCAGGATCTAATCACTGGCTACCGACTGAAAGCAAGAAGGGAACGCTCTACGCTGGAGCAGTTACACGCCATGGACCCGGAATTGCGAGTTTTTGACAACTCCAAGAGGTAGGAATTTCTCCCTACTTGAGTTTTTACTCTCATTTAAGTGTTTTTTTGATGTTTCGGCATTGGCGTCACGCGAGGTTATTGATCGGTCCCAAAACATGGGACCGAATTGTTGGAATTTTCTTGGGAATTCTTTGACCATCCGAGACTGCCCAGAACTGAGGGGCTGTTTGGGTCTCTTTAATTCTGGAATTTTCTTAAATCATGTGTCATGTGAATAAATGCCGGAATGGGTCACTGGTCGGTCCCAAAACATGGGATCGAATTATGGAAAATATTTTGACATTTGGGTTGTCCGTAAACTCAGAAAACTTCAGTGGGCTGTTGTGTTGAGATTGTGCTTTAAATTTCATAAGGGCATGTATGAGACCAAGATTATTATGGAACTCCGCTTCAAAAATTAGAACCGATAGGATGAGTGGGCTGCCCGTGGACAAGCCTACTTCCCTGCTTGTGACTGAATTGAGAAGCTGCATCATAATTTATTCAATAAATTATGCTTGGGTGTTTATAAGATAGGAATGAATGGAAATCTGCCCACCAAGAGGAACCGACGAGGGAAGCATGGTGGACAGCCCACTTTTCTATTCGGACTGTAAAACAAATTCCAGTTTGTGGAAATGGATAAAAATCATCCATGTGTTTTGGGTAGGCATTTGACTTGTGTGAATTGGAATGACTTGAGTTGGTGTTGTGTAGAAATCAATAGGTTAATGCTTAATGAGGATTATCGAGGTCACAATTATATGGAATATAATCGTGTATAGGCCATCGGGAATAAAATTAGGATTTGCTCAATTATATGGAATATAATTGTGAGCATAGGCCATTGGAGCGATTATGATCATTAGCCTAAGAGAGCTAATTTTGATGCTTGGAATTGATTAATTACATGACATGATCAGATTGGATGTTATGCGAATATATTCATGTTGATATGTTTGCATGTGATTAATTCAGGTTGAACCGGCATACATGATATTCCACATATGCAATCGAACATCCCAGAATAGAGTTAGTGCATGGCATAAGTCTAGAGAAGACGGTTCTGAGAGTAGCTCCAAAATGTAAATTCCGAGGGTGTCCAAATCAAATAATATATCAAACCGGCCTGAGCGGCCCGGGCTGATATTTATTTATCTGAGGGCGCCCAAATGTAATAATATATATATCAACCGGCCTGAGCTCAGCTTTGATATTTATTCATCGGAGGGTAGTCCACAACAAATAATATATATCAATCGCCTGAAAGGCCCAATTGATATATATTCATCGGAGGGTTGTCCACTAATAAAATAATAATTTCATACAAGGCTGAAGGAAAGTGCAGAGTTTGTGAGGACTTTGGATCCTCGAAGCTGGTCATGCAGACATTCAAGTGATCATGCATTTGCTTGAATGTTTGTTTAAATTGGAACATTGCAATCGCACTCCTTAGTGCAGGAGTAGCCCAATTTAGGCTTATCAGCTTAAATTTCACCCCGCTGTGACTTCTTTGCTGTGCACAAAGGAGCTGTGTTATGAGGAGACTCGCCATCCTGTAGACCGTGGATTAGGAAGAAAAGTCGGGATTGTGGCTTTGGCTTGACGTATTATGTACATGTATTAAATTCAATCTTAATATATGCATTGTTTAAGAGTAAAAATATTAACCTTGAAACTATTGGATATAGTTCGATATATGTGTCGAAAGACAGCTTGATGGGCCCAAGTGGTCAGATTGATATACATTGCATATATTGCTGATTGGGACAGTTTATACAGGTTTTGTATTTCTGCAGAGCCCCGTACAAAGGAGACTCTCGCCCGATTTTCTAAAGTGGCGCCTAGTAACCCGACTTCCACTTGTATTCATGTGGGGTTGACGGTAGTCAACGGACTTCGGGTTCAAGGCCACAAACATCAAGAAAAATACTTTTGGTTTTTAGAATCTCAACCGCGTTTTCACCGAAAAATTCCTTAAATATCAAGAAAGTTTTTTTTTTTTCGATTTTTAGAACTTCAAATCCTTTGTTATTCAATGAAAAATTCCAAGAAATGACCATTTTTTCGGTTTTTAGAACTTCAAATCATTCGTTCTTCATCGAAAAGTTTTAAAAATCGTGAACGTAGTCCGGGTTCTTACGTAAGTTTTTCCTTTGTATGCAGATTCGGTTTCTCTCAATTTCAATTTTCGTTTCATCTACTGTAAAGGAAGCATTGAAAAGGTAACTCCTCAACCTTACTATTTGATGGACCTGAATAGGTACCCAAAGATTCAGTACAGTATTGAATAGAGATGTGCCTGCCCACGTAACAGAAGTGCCGTAACACTAGCAGGAGTGTCGAAGCACTGAACAGATGTGCCTATTCATTCACTATTCGGTCTTAAGCAGACATACGATTATGTGTTTCAGAACTCGTTATATCATTCTTAATCCTATTAGCAAATGAGGGTAAGAAACAATGTTTGCCCAACGACCAGATCGCTGAGGCGAAGTGAAAGAACATTTTTCATATGACTTTTACACATGTACTGACCCTTTCATTCAGAATTAACGGAAGAACATGTTAGAAACAGGGTTGTAGTATCGGTACTCAACTTTTCAGTACCAGTACTTAACCTCCTATGGACCTTAAATCCTTACTTACTCCGCACTCGCCCACTGTACTTCAATATTATCCGGCCTTGCTTTCGGCACCGATACCAACTTCGGGGCACGGTGACTCAATAATCTTTGGATTGAAAATAGCTCCCGGTGCACCGGCACTCACCCTAAAGAAAACAATGACCGAAAGTACCGTGACTAACTTTCAAAAGATCGCAGACTACCAGGATTTCAGAGAAATGGCCGCTCCGCCATTTTCATAAATATTCAAACCAAAACTAAACCAACTCAAACCAACTATAAACTGGACTTGAACCAACCAAATACACTTAAAGGCTGTAATGAACACCGATCATAAATGAACTTTTCAAGATCATCAATTTGTGATTACAGAATGGTCACTTTTGGCCATTTTCACCGGAAATCTTACAACCAAAACTAAACCAACTCAAACCAACCACAAAATTGAACCAACCAAAATACACACATGTATTGGAAGAGTTAGGTTTCTTAAACATAGACAAAGAAAGAGTTAGGGTGATTTCCTAACCAGCAGTCAGAGTTCCAAACAAAGAGGTGTTCCAAATGTGAATTCTGACTTCCGAACATAAGAATTCCAAACTTGGATTTTCTTCTTCTTCTCTTCTTTGCTTCTTATTCTTGCTCTTCTCTTTTTCTTTTCTCTCTTTCTCTCTCTCTCTCTTTCTTTCTTTCTCTCCATCGAAAAGCCCTAGCCAAAATGAGAGAAAAATCTCCCTTCTCTCTGCAAGATATGTTTAGTCTTGTCAATTGAGTCAAATGTTCATTTTGCTATTTAGTCCTTCATTTTCATTTTATTTGCAAACCAGCTTATTAAATTTCTAACTTAGCATGCCAAATCTTCATACATGTATAGCCTGCTGGGTCCTTAATGTCAATTAATTTATCATGGCTTATGTATTGTCTGTTTATCCTTTTCCTTTTAGCATAGAATTCGGGAAAAAATGCAACTTTGACTTATATTATACCCTAAACATGTAATAAACTACTAGGGTATAATTTGGGGTGTTATAGTCTTCCTGTGTCTTGACTTGAAGATAGTTGGCAATGTTAAAGAAATAATGGAACAATTTAAAGAAATAGGGGATTTCACACATTCTAATAAGGCCTCGAGTCCCATTACTTCTAATCTCTACTTTGCTCATTGACTCCATACCTTCGATAGCTTTAAACGGACCTAAATATAGCCCTACATTGATTTAGAAATGAATGAAATTTGGACTCCACACAAAGGTCTGTGGGCTAATTAAAGCGAAATCGAAGGACCCTTCGAAACCCGACAAACTGGCCAGATCCTATCTGCCCAGGATTCGGCCCGGTTGAGAGAGCTCCAAAATTACAAAAAACGGTGTCGCTGGCATCCCAGCTAATAGGTTGAACCCGGATGCCCAACCCAGGTCGAGGCGAGTTGAGGAAAATTATGAAATTTGGATAGAATGTTCCACGAGAATAAGAGACCAACAAAAAAAAGCGATTACCATTCTAAGTTTGGATGGGGAGATATGATCAAAACAAGGAGAATTGCTTGCCAAAATCACCAAAAAAAAGGATGTTGGCAGCCATACTACATTGGCCAGACGATCAAACCGATTGGTCAAGCGGTTATTAAAATTATAATTTTTAACATAAACCTCCTTGGCGAATAAGGAATTCAACAAAACAAGCGGTGAACAATTACGGGCTCGGACAAGGAGATACAATGAAACACGCTCAAGTGCTCCAAATGCCTGTGACATACTCCGCAAACTCCGATTGAGCTAAACCCTTGAGGGCGCCACTTGCTTCTATGGCACGTGCGATATGGCAACCTCGGTGGCCTCCGAAGTGAAATACATACGCACTCAATGGACCATATCTGAAGCCCGCAGGCTCGAGGAGAAAGACCCGAGGCCTAAAAGACTAAATGAGTGTTATATAGGAACAATGGGTAAAGTATGGCACCCTTAGGTCAAAATAATTCTTAGGGACAAAATTGAGGTCTACAAATACTGACTCCTTAGGTAGAGTGAATGAGCAGGTGAATCGTAGATTACGGGGAGTGCGACGATGCAAAGTGAAATGAACTCCTGATGAAGAACCAGATGACCAACGGAGTTTGTCCCCCTTACACAGTATTGAAGGATAGCAGACAGGTAGCTCAGGTTAGAAGGGACTTAAGAAAACAAGTCGATGCACAGGAAGATGAGTGATCTGGACATAATGCAGGAAAAGATAATGACATCCGGAGGCTATGCTAGGAGAAGATGAGAGATGCTTTCGGGCAAACTCACGAGAAGGTTCGGGCAAGCACCCGAAAGATGTTGGATCTGGTGAGTCACAGGAAAGAACAGGATCCGAGTCTGGGAAAGTTGGATCTGGTAGTACCGAAGTGGATCAGGAGTGATCTTGGGAGGTAACACCATGCGGGTGAGTGCTGGGAATGGAGTGGGATCCGGTAGTCTTTGATGTGGAGATCTGGGCGGTGCCGGGAGATGTAAGATCACGGGGCGGAGTGCGGAAACGGGATGCGGGGCGAGTACGGAGATGTGGGATGCGGGGCGAGTACGGGAAGTGTGGATCTGGCGAGTGCAGGGATGTGGGATCTGGGCGAGTGTCCCGGAAAGGGTGGGATGGCGAGCCACCGGAAATGTGGGATCCAGTAGAAATCTTTTGGAAGGCGAATGTGATCTGGGAAGGGTAGAAATGGGTGAGTGCGAAATGTGTGGGATGCGGGCGAGTTAGGGAAGGGTGGGATGCAGAGTGCAGAGTGTGAGATGGGTGATGCAGAAATCTTGAGATGGCGATGCAGAAGATTGGGATCAGTTGATCTTTGAAATGTGGGATGCGGGGCGTACTGAAAATGGTAGGATTAAGGGGCGGAGTTCAGGAAGGTGGGATCTGGGCGGAGTGCGGAAATGTGGGATCGGGCGAGTGTAGCGGAAATGTAGGATCTGGCGGTACAGGGAAATGTGGGATCTGGCGAGTACGAGAAATGTGGGATCTGGCGGTACCGAGAAAGGTGGATCAGGGCTGAAGTACTAAATGGGATGCGGGCGAGTGCAGAAGTGTGGGATGCAGGCGAGTGCCGGGAGAAATGCGGGATCAGGCGAGTGCAAGGAAGTGATGAACATCAGTTAGTCTTTGGGAAGGGTGCGATCAGGCAAGAGTATGGGAGAAGGTAAAATCAGGATGATCTGGGAATGTGGGATCAGGATGATCTTTTGGAAGGTGAAATCAGGGCGAGTGCCGAAAATGATAGGATCGGAGCGAGTGCCGTGAGAAATGTAGAAATAGAGTGAGTCTTAGGAAGGTGAGAAATCAGTAGGATGCTAGAGGAACCCGAAACAAACTAAATGAGTAAACAAACTTAGGGAAGAGTGGTAGGCCACTGAGTATGACATCCGAGGTCTACCCGACAAATGACTTTCGAATAAAGGTGAAATCAAGGCACAATCGCGAAGGCAAAGAGGATGCCCCGATATGACAATAGAAAATGCCACGAATGATAAAGCGAGAAATCAAGAACTTCATAACAAGATGGAAATAAAGGGTATGTCCAATAGGACAATCGCATAAAATCTTGACCAAAGTGAAAGAAAGGGTTATACCCCGATTAGAATTATCAATGCCATGTCAAAATCCCATAACTACATGTAGTCAAAGCCAGTTAATATCACAATCATTCATTCATGAAAAATCATCCATTTCACTCCATAAAAGCGATATAAGGTATGCTGGTGTAGTGCATCTGATATGCAAGTGCCTTGATGAAAAAAATTATGAAATAAATTTCTGAAGAACCAATCGTCTGAACAAGTGAACAAGACAACATATGGGGTGTGCGCCAGTGTGCACCCCTATTGAGTTGACGAATATGAGCGAATCTTACCCTAGTCTAGCCTTTAGAAGCACTCTGCTATATGAAGAAACCCAGCTGTATGTGGAGCACACTCAAACTTTGATGCCAAAACATCTCTAGGAGAAATGGGCCGCCGGTGTACATGCGTACGAGCCAATGCCAACATGAAAGGATAGGGGTATGCCCCAGTGTGAACATGTCAAAGCATCAAGCTAATGGGCTATCCATGGTCTCGACTCTCTGTATCATCTATATCTGATCATGGACCTAAGGCAAGCAAACTAAATGGAGAAGCAATATGTGACCCTCGATACTTCCCAGAGCAGGGCACAATCGGCTCAGTACTCAATCGGTGGGCAGAACTGTCCATATAAAATGCTTGAAGCAAACACGAGATCTCATGAATTACAAGGGTTGGTCTTATGACTCCGGACCGTAATGTAGGCCGGGGTGAAGGTGAATGACATGGTAGGAAACAAGGCCCAATACCCAATAAATCTTTGCCCAAACCCTTATGTCGCCCAGTATCAAATATTAAGGGATCATGTGAGCAAAGGTGAGCTCAATAACATCTCTGAGATAGACAATGTGGAAATGACAAGTGAAGTGCACCCAGAAAGGACACGTCGCAAGAGTGAGGCGATAATCGATAAGAGTAGAAGAAATTTGAAAGTATTAAGAAAATGATGAATGGATAAGCGAGAAAAAAAGGAAGAAACAAATTTGGGATACAAATGTGTGTATGACAATGGCGAACCTTTCGTCAAAAACGTAAAATCGAAGCAAAGTCACTATAAGATGGGAGTGGTGATGCGAGTATTGATCCGGGGACTGGTAAACCTTGAACCTCATGCAATGTGTTACCCAAATCCATGGAGAAAGATCGCACAGTAACCGCTCAACCCTCGGAGGAATAATAAATCTCTCAAACCTAAATGAGTAGCAGATATCAAACAGAAGCACTTTTTTTTTTTTTTGCTTTGTTTTGTTTTTCTTTTTTTTTTGTTTTTGTTTTTTTTTTTTTTTGCTTTTTTTTTTTTTGTTTTTGAGTCGAACCTTCAGTGGTGAGATGCCATACTAACACAATCCAACGAAGAGACGCCGAACCTCTAAGCCCGAATGGTCATCGACCTAAGAATCCGGATCAAAACCTACGGCGGAATGAAGGTGTGACAAACCGACTAGTAGCTACAGGATGAGAGCATGTCATCATCATACAAAAGGAGATAAAAGTGAAACAAAATGAGATGATAGAAACTAGACTCAAAGATAGATGGTATGAAGATCTGAAATGGAGAAAGAGAGAAAGAAACTAGCTGATGATGCGAGAAAGAACAAACAAAGATGTCACAATGCTCATAATGCTCACATATCAAATAATAAATGAAAAGCGCAGGTAGCCCCAACCCGAGTCGAGAGAAAAAGTATGCAAAAATTTGAATGAAAGAATAGGCCATAATAAGCGGAGTGTGAGGCTCGAAAGGCTAGCAATAGGATATATCAGTAGTATGGGTTAATAGGGAATGTGGCTACCAATTGATGGCCACCCATCCTCGCCATGATATCAGCGTAAAACCTCTTGGTGATCCACATTGGTGGCTGCAGCCCAGGCGTTTATTACAAAGTGCATCGGCCCCCGAGGCTGCTCTCCCTCTTAGGTCGGTCTACCGGATGACATAGGCAGCTCCAATTCGGTCTAAACTTTCCTCTAGAATTAGTTGATCAATCCGGAGGACATGAGACTAGGTCGCCTTTACGAAACTAAGGCTTGACCACTTTTCGCTCTGCAGGTCATTTCCTCACGATAAACTGAACGCGATCTACTTTGCCCTCAATCTCCTCTCATCCAAAAGGCTGAGTCTGCATACAAACAAATTGGTTGAGGAGCCTCTCCATCCCATCACTGGATATCTCGCCTCCACGCTTCGATGAATGTATACACGGGGTGGAAGTGCAAACTCACAGTGTGCGTGAGTGGGGAGCCCGGATCTGTTGTCGCCGGGCGTCCCAAATCAACCAAACCCTGATCAATCAAGTCCTGAATAGTATGACTCAATGCTGCACAACTATCTGTATCATGACCCGCTCTCTGATGATAGGCATAGTAAAGATCGGTCCTGAATGGGTCAGGGTGCTTTGTGAGTGGTGAGTACAGGTGGTAGTGGAACAATCAAACCCCTTTCCACCAATCTCTGAAATACTCGGCTCGATGGCATCAGAGTTGTATATTGCCCTAAGCGGCCTCGATGGATTTGTGCTCTATCTTTGCCGATAGTCTTTGTATAAGTGGCCTGCGAGGCGCACATGTAGCATATCTTGGATTTGTAGTGTCTGATGTAGGAAGAGAAGTAGGCTTATGGCTACGAAGAAGATGGCTAGTACATGCCGGCCCCGCCCTATCATCTAGTAAAGTGTGCGAAACTTGGATCCTGCAAACGGAGGGTGGCGTAGGGACACCTGTGTCTGTCATGCCAATGGCACCAACATCCCGGCCAGTCTGGGTCAGGCCAGCTTCTTCCTTAGAGTCCCGAAGGAAGAATGCATAATCCTCAGTATGCCCTCCTCAATGCCATGAGGGCTGAACCAATGATCAAAGTGCATGCTGTGGGAAGCCCATGGGATGCCTAGCGACGAAATTTGAAGGCTAGCGTAATCATCTTGTCTGATCGCGCTACGAGGAATTACATCTATAATCGAGTGCTATCTTCTCCCTCCGTCGGGAGATAAATGAAATATGACTCATCAGGCCTCTGCTGGGCCTCAACTCTCTCAGAGATACGTCCTCCACCGATTATTAAAGGTGCTGTCCCGATAAACTCTTGTCCCAAATCGGCCCATGTCCTACGCCTCGAAGGGTCCAATGATGCAAACCAATGCTGAGCGCTCACTGTGACAGAGGAAAAAGCATGATCATCTGTGCCTCATCCAATCTATGCCCGCGCATAGCATTTATGCTCTTCAAGTGAATGCGGGGCACTATCCTGAAACATTATGCCTCTCAATGTCTGGCATGCGGAATTCAGTGGCAGAGTTTGCCTTAGCTGGAAGGTCATCATGTCGAGTCAACTTATAACTCCATCAGAAACATGCAGAGACCTGATCCTCTGCTCAATCCTATCGATACGGGCCTGAGTGTTATCAATAATCGGTGGAATTTTTAGCGAATGTGGCATGGTCTCGGTACGGCCATGTAGAACAAAAGCTCAACCCTGCGAAATTTGATTGAACCCCGATGGTGGTGGTGGAGGTGGGCGTATGGTCTTGTTGTACAGGTGGAGTCCAGGATAATGGTGGGGGTGGTGGAGTGGAACCGTATGATCCTGTGTCTGATTGGAGTCACAGATGATGGTGGTGGTGGTAGAGGTGCAGTGGAGTCATGCGGGGTGCTCCCCGAAATTGGCAATGGTTGGGCTAATGCCCGTGATCCTCCCCAATCCCGATCCCAAATAGCATCCGGAGAGATGTCATAGTATCGAGTAATCTCAATGGCCCGAGGTCGACGATGGCGTCTTTTTGAGGGTCCATATCTCTATGATTTGATGCTGCTCTATGGCCAATTGTGTGGATCGAATCTCTAACAAGTCTACCTCCGATTAGAATCCAAGCTCGGGAACCCAGGTCGCTCTTAGTTAACAATCCTACAAAGGAAAGGGGGCATATCGGTCCGTGTCTATCAATCCCGAAAATCAATCGATGTGCAATCCCACAATGAATCCTCTAAGGGAATGAGAACGGACATGTGACATCAACGGCTAATCGATGAGGCCCAGCGTGCGGGGCGAGACCGACATGGTAATACCTTAGGGAGTAAGGCGCTCAAAAGCTAACGAGGGAGAGCAAGTCTGAGGCTATATGGCCAGAGTACCCACAAGGGTACACAACCGAGATCTAATCAACAGTCAATCAACAATCAAAGTGACATGCGGCCCACGCATGTATCCATGAGGAAATCTAGCTCGGGGCTACTCTGAGTCTTCATTGCTCGGTTTATCAGTCATCTCCATAGCGCTCCCAAACATCGATATAGCCCTTATGCTAGACCCTATTCCAAACCCCTAGATTGGTCGAAGGCAAGCAATTGGGAATGATTCCCAAACAACATAAGCAATCCATGAGGAATGGTAGGCAGAGACTAGTGACTCGGAAGTAAGAGACCCGTGCCCATGAAACCTGGCCCAGTCATACGAGGAAGGAAGCGATCATAAAATGAGCAATCATGCACAAAAGAGCAGCCTATCACAAAATCTACATACAAACTAACCATCTATGCGATAAAAACATATAGCTACGTACCAAATCAACCGCCGAACAAACATACTAGAATCAACGGTAGACACCTGACATAAACAAACCATAAGTGTATGCCAAATACAGCAAGTTTTGATCATCGATGCGTCTATGCTTCAGCCTAGGCCTATTGATCGAGAGAACCATGCGCTCCAATATACCCGACTCAAGTTCAAGCGATCTCTTATGAAACCGGAAGTTAAGTTCGTTCCCAATGATCGCGGTTGTGGACCCTAAATATAGCCCTACATTGATTTGAGGCGAATGGGATTTGGACTCACAAGATCATGGAAGCTAATTCATTTGAAATGAAGGACCCTTGAGGCAACAGCGACCGATCTGGTTCCCAAATGGGTTGGCTGGGTTGGGGAAGAGGAACTCAAAATTACAAAAGCGATTACCGCACAAGGTACATCCCAGCTAGCGGGTTGGAACGGATGCCAGCCGGTCGAGTAGGTTGAGGAAAATTATGAAATTTGGATACAGAATGTTCACTGAGAAGAATAAGGAGACCCGACAAAAAAGCGGTGCACCATTCTAAGTTTGGATGAGGAAGTATAATTAAAGCAAGAGGGTGGCACTTAAAATCACCCCAGCAATTATTGCCAATATACTACGTCAGCGGGCAGTCAACCGATTATTCAAGCGGTTGACCAAAAGTATGAATTTTAACACAAACCTGCTTAACGAATAAGAATTCAACAAAACAAGCATTGAACAATTAGAGCTCGGACAGGGGATACAATCGAAACAAGCTCAATTAACTCCAAATATGACACCTCCGCAAACTCAGTTAGACTCTAAACCCACTTGGGGAAACCCTTGCTTCCTATGTACGATGCTTGTGGCCGACACTCGTGACTTTTCAAAGTGAAATACATCACTCGATGGACCGTATCTGAAGCCCAGGGCTAGGAGAAAGACCAGGCCTAAAAGGGCCT
Organism: Tetrastigma voinierianum; assembly: GCA_016808115.1. Taxonomy (NCBI): domain Eukaryota; kingdom Viridiplantae; phylum Streptophyta; class Magnoliopsida; order Vitales; family Vitaceae; genus Tetrastigma; species Tetrastigma voinierianum. The sequence continues at coordinate 15,671 of JAEQBH010008458.1, read as the reverse complement.
AAATGGTGTTATATGAGAACAATGGGTGAGTATGACACCCATAGGATAAATGCAAGTGCTTAGGGACAAAATTGAGTAGGGGTTCTCTTTGTCTATCATTTCTAGATATGTTTTGTAGAACTCCGAGAGGCTAATTTGCTTGAGGCTTGACCTATATAACTCCTGCACCACCTCTCTGAATGCTCCTCAATCTGGTAGTGGGCCTGGTTGCCCAGGCTCTTGGGAACGATTTGAACTAACGAAGACATCACTATTTGTGCATTCATACGCAAGTGATTTGTGGTACCCCCTTAGGCGTCCATTGAAAGAAAAGCCCCCTTTATTTGCTCCAAGTTGTGTAAGTGGATTAATTCACGGGCAAAATCCACTAGAGGGAGTGTGGCTGCAGTTTGCATTAGGTGCTCTCTACTACGTTTATCTGCAGGTACCTCCTGTATGGGAAGAAAGATATCTAACCTCTTTGCATGGGTGAGCAATTGGGAGTCCCCCAAGCTTCTCATAGGTTCTTAGAATGCTGCCCCCCCGAGTTCGTTAAAAAATTGCCTTTCAGGCTTAGAAACAACTTCCTGCCTTAGTTACCCCCTTTTTCTAAGGTTCTCCAGAATGGATTGAGATTGTTGCTTCATTTCTTCTATAAAGGCAGTTATGATCATTCGTTGACTCTTTATTTGCTGCACTTGAGAGCTTGGGAGTTATTAAATTTATTAGAAAAGAATAGACACATGCATTACGCACCCTTCCTTCCACTTGTTCAATGGGGTTATTGGATGGATTTGCTTACTATCATTACTGAAGTGTCCAGTTTTCTATGTATATATATTCTACAAAGAAATTGGAACTCTTCCTTCATGTATTTATTCTACAGCATCAAAGTATCCTAAGTCCAAGACTTTATAATTGTCTTATATAATTTGTGGCATTTATTTAATAAAATGGGTCCCACCATGGAATATGCACAACTATAAGAAAACAAAACAATGTGTGAATTTTCACAAAGATGTGTCCCACCTGACATGCTAAAAATATGTTTGGTGAATTTTCTAGTAGAATTCACCAGAACATACAAAAAGCACGGAAATTGGTGAATACATGGACGTGCTAGGAAATTATAGTATTTTTCGATGAAGCGCCAAAAACTAACTTATCTTTGAAGTGAAAAAACTAAGTTCCCTAGTTTCCTTGACAATTCCCTAGATTTTAAGCAAAAAATGCCTTGAAAATTAGATTGCATAGATTGAATTTAAAGCAAAAAGAAAAAATGAACGGCTTAACTTGAAAAATACAAGATTTCATTATATAATTGGACTAAAAATAAAATGTTGAAGCAAGAAAGCTTTGAGGTGACAAAGTACTTGGAAAGAACATATAAAACTAAATTGAATCCTAAATAAAAATGTGAGTGTAAAATAATGAAATAAAATGCTGAAATGCTCTTGCATTGGTTTTGAGTGTTTAAATTGGCCCCTCTCACATTACTTTGATTCCCTTTTATAGATATTTAAATCATTGCACCTTACTTTTCCACTAGGGTCATGCCTTCGATTAACTCCTTCCTGGAGCTTGTCTTCCCAGCTGTTAGAAGCGCACCAACATATCTAATAATGTCTACTTTAATAAAGTCTTGCTCCTTAAATAGCTTTACCAACGCGCGTACTCTGCCATGGAAGCAGGAAAAAGTCATATATCACCTTTTGCTTTTGAGGCAAAGTCTCGATATTTCCTGTTTTGAGCTTTGAAATTTTTTAAAAAATTTCATAAATATCACTTAATCTTTTCATGGGTTGATTTTGTTGGTTTAAGGCTTGGATTGGGTTAACATGTTATTGATACGTTCCCACTACAATTATGCCAAAAAATTATTTTTAGTGTCAACAGAAGGAAATAGAAAATCATCCCAAATATAATGACTTGTCAGGAAATGCAAATCCTTATGTGTATAAGGAACTTGAATGTGATTATGAAATAATGAGATTTTGTTAAAATATTTTAACAAAAGTTTTAAAACAGTATATTGTTTGATAGATTAAGAGCTGATTGAGATGAATAAACTGTGACCTGATTGATCTCTGTTAAGCTCTACCAAATTTGAATCTTAATATATTTGTACATTTTTAAAAACACTATTATTAACAATACTTTTTTAAAAGTTATTTTTTATATTTATAATATCATTTTTAAAATAAATGTTAAGAGTTTTGAGGGTCAACTGCCCCTAATACATAATTCTCCATTTTCTTAAATCTTTTTAAAATAATAAACATAATTTTGTGAATTTAAACAACGATTTGGAAGGAGTGGTGAAAGTAAAAATTCGGTACATTTGTTTCATATGGTAGGATATATTATAAAACCTATTAATCAAAATAATCCAATTTTCAATTTATAATGATCTTTGATAAAATAATTTTGGTAGGCGTACTGCCGCAAAATTTTAGATAATGCCAGTTTATCTTTGCAAAAAAAAAAAAGAAGATAATACAGTTTATCAAATAACTAAATATTCTTGCAGAATTTTTAATAGTAATTTTTTAAATACAAAATTTTGATAAATATCTTAGGTTTATTGTAAGGAAACAATTCATTATTTGTAAATAAGTGACATCATACATTATTAGTTACACTTATTTTATAAAATTGAAATTTAATTGATGAGCATATATTTATTTTATTTTTTAAACTTAATGTGGAAATTTATTATTTTATTATTTTCTTTGATACTATAAAATAAGTGGCCTTACTGAGTCTTGTCGTCGTTTAATCGCCAACGAGTGCGATACTAAATATAACCTGTGTGAGATCGATCAAGCTTCGATTGACTTGACTATTTTAATTCAGGTGATTGACTCGATTAGTGATTCACGGAGAATATTTCAAATCTTACGTTCTTTTATTTTGAATTATAAAAATAAAAAAATTCAAAGATTCCCCTTTTAAATACAAACATCAATCCAAAATTTTCGACAATCCATTAATAAGAAGATCAATGAAAAAAGTTTAGAAGTTTCAACCCAAAAGATAAGTGGATATTGAAGAATTCTTAAATTAGTACTTTATTTAAAATTTAAGACTCAGTGATTCCATTTTCAATAATATTTTGTTTTTGATTGATATAATTATTTGCATATATTAATAATTATTGTATGTTTAATATTATTTGTATATATTTATTTTACTAGTATAATGCAATCTCTTTCATTTTTTTGAAACAATAATGCAATCTCTTATTCCTTTGCACTTTGCATTTAAAAAATGTCTAATTTAGGATTCTTTTATTACATTTATTTTTACCATTTGTTTTGTTATTATACATACAATCATTTCACTACAAGGATAAATGAAGTGAATTATTTAAATTCATATAAGGATGTTCCGGATACTAAGAAGAATGTCTCTACTTCGGTTTCAATGACATGCAATAAACTATTGTTTATTACTTATCAACTCCATTAGGTGTTTAAGATTTTAAAATAGAGTAAGCTATATTTGAAAGTCTATTATCATGCATCTTTTATAAAAATAATTTTTTTGGTTAGATCATGAAGTGTTTTGAGCAGGTTCGTGTACATATTAAATAAGTTTAAATTTATACCGCCAAACTAATTTTATATGGAGTCGAGGATGTGCCATAAAGTTCTCAAAAGCTCTTCCACAAAACACAACTACATTCATTAGACTTCGAGTTCGAGATTGCGGATTGCAAGTTAGAAGGATATCAATCATTTCATCCTATATGTTTGATGGTTTTTACAAAAATAATTTAATTTATATTTTTACTATTTTTAATTTTTATATTTATTTATGCGAAGCATTTAATTATGATGATATTGAATGTTTAATTTGAAATTATTTTATTTTTCATATTGATACTATTCCTTTATTTTGCTTGTTTGATTATTCATGTAGATTAACAGTCATTTATATTAAAGACTTCCTAATTTTTATTTGTCATTTTTAGTATTCTTTTGTTTTTTGTTTTTTGTTTTTGTTTGTTGTTTGTTGTTTTTGTTTTTATTGTTGGAAAAAAAAACTTATATAGATATGCAATATAGCATGTTCATACACACATATCTGAAATTGGGACTCAAAACGTGTACAGCACCCAGTAGGATTCGTAGTTTCTCAGGAAAATTATTGTTGTTGAAAACTGAGAGAGAGGATGACTGCTCTCTATCTGATATGCCAAACAAAACATAATCTCCACTGGATGGGGAAGTCAGAGAGGCTCATATCAGATGAGAGTAGGGACCTCTCATAAATAGATACTCATAGATAGTCCAGCCCATCATAGACTATCAATACGTCAGTTACGTATTAATTGGTCAGAAGTGCATCATCACGTGGATTCACGTAATAAGGTGGTCGGTTAAGTAATATTATAATTGATATTTAATAATCCAATAAACAAATCTTAATAATTGATTAATGCTAATCCATAAAATTAAAATACAACATTCTCTTGGATAGCATTAGTCGATTATTAGGAATAAGGATTATTATAACTATGATAAAATATCAACGAGTGGCCAGCCACATAACTAACCAATAATAAAATATAAAACCTTCAAGTCACAGAACATCTTATCAGATGAGGAAAAATATCCTTACATCAAGCAAATATTTCATGTAAAAGAGATTATGAATAGGAAATTTGCATGAGTAGATAAAATAAAATATGCATTTCTCAAACAAATGAGTCCAAGCATCTCAATGATCTTTGTCGGAGATATGATGATATTATTGACATGTCATTCAATACATATCTCAAGCAATTACAAAACAAATAAATGCATAAATTCGGACTCGGCTAACGAAATAGAGACTTAGCAGAGCCATATGGGTTACACTTGGCGTTGATAAACTCTCCTATAGGTAAGCCTTTGGTTAGTGGATCTGCTAACATATGTTCTATAGCAGTATATTCAATCCGAGTATGAAATTCCCGAACTTTCTTTCTGACAAACAGGTATTTTATATCAAAGTGCTTTGAGCGAGTAGCACTCCTGTTGTATTGAGAGAAATGTACAGCAGCTATATTGTCACAATATATAACAAGTGGCTTGGATATGCTCTCAACAATATGAAAGCCAAAAATCAATTTCTTTAGCCACATGGCTTGATAAGTAGCCTCATAACAAGCGACATACTCTGCTTCCATAGTTGAGGTAGTTGTAAGTGTTTGTTTAACACTTTTCCACGAGAAGCGACTCAAATCGGAATCAAACTGGCCAGGTGACCTCAAGTTGATTATTAGACTTTATAGGTCAACATATAAAGGTCCCTTGGTACCTTGCAAGTACCTCATGACCTTTTTCACCGGCTTTCCAGTTCAGAAACTGGATTACTCAAAAGTATCTCCCTAAAGCATTTAGCAATGAAAGCAATATCAGACAGTACAAACTTGAGCATATATCAGGTACCCTTCTTGTGAGCTTATATGGGACCTTTTCAATCCTCATAATTGGTCCCATTAGAGTTTAATGATCCAGTGCATAGGCAATGAGGCTAGCACAGTGAAACATTTAATATGCATGTAACATAATATTACCATGCAGTCACAAATGGTAGGATTTATACGTCTGACCAAACATTTTTATTAAATGATTTCTTATTTATCATGATTACGCCTAAGGTCATGAATCACAATAAAGAAATATAAGTATACAATGTACATGATCTCATGTCACCAAAATTCTAATACCGATAAATTTTCATGAAACATAATTTGACATAAATTTAGAACAAATAGTATAACACATTAATAACAAATTACACTAATAACAACATACCGATAGGAGTATAATTATTTTTATTTGCAAAAACATTCATATGAATTCAATTAAAATTCCTAAAAGAATTTAAAATTATTTAATTCTTACAATGTTTTGCATAATTATGCTCACGATAGGCAAGATCATAATTATACGAAATAATATCATAGTTCTTTGATACGAGATCAATATACAATTGCATAATCCAAAATAGAGACTCATATGGTGAGTTACTAACAGAAACCTTATCCAATCAACACAAATGATTAGGGTTCATAAAGATGAGCGGCCATAGTCGTTATCTGAATTCGGCTCACGATACCAATTGTTGGAAAAAAAGCTTATGTAGATACGCGATATAGCATGCTCCTGCCACATATACGAAATTGGGACTCAAACGTGTGCACGGCACCAAGTAGGATCCATAGTTTCTCGAGAGAAATTATTTGTTATTTAGCGAGAGAGAGAGGAGATGAAGCTGCTCTCTCATACGATATCTTAAACAAACATAATCTCCTTTGGATAGGGGAAGTAGAGGAAGGCTCTCTCAGGATGAGAGTAGGGACCTCCTCATAAATAGATAATCATAGATGATCGACCCATCATAGACTATCAATACGTGATTACGTATTAATTGGTCAAGTCGTCAATCGTCGATTCGTATTAATTGGTCAGTTACGTAATAATTGGTCAATTACGTAATAATATTACATAATTGATATTTAATAATCCAATAAACAAATCTTAATAGTGATTAATACTAATCCATAAGAATTAAAATACAACATTTTAATATACTTTACTTTAAAGATAGTAAACTCTCATTAAGACTTAAACTTGGGAAACCTTCCCCTTCCGTATGCCCTTTGCTGGTTTGAAATGACGAATATGATGGGCATCATTTTTAGTATTTCGATTATGCACTTAATTTGAAATTTTATATTTGTACCTATTTGCACCCAAATTGAAATTTGGCTTAATAATGGGTTAAGCCCTAAGCCCAAGCTCATGAATAAAAGTCCATATCAAAAGGGTCTTAGATCCATTTGAACAAGCCCATAGAAAAAGTCCAAAGGTATTTATGAAATTTTTAAAATTTTTAGAAGTCAAACAAAGCTTTATCATAAGTGGGGTAGTCATTTACAGACGTGGAATTTCCTTGAAGAACAAGATTCCCTAATGGAGATGTGGATGAAATTCTTTAGGAACAAACTTCCTTAATGGAAGAAGTGGGTAGTATTCTCATGAAGTGGACAGAATGGAGAAAATTGAGACTTAAGCAGCAAGTCAAGACGTCTATATAAAGAGCAGAGGAACCAATGATGAATCGAACTAATCAATCAATCAACTAACAAATCAACAAATTAATCGACTCAATGTCAATCTACTTCAGCAAATTCTAGCTTTTCAATCAGCTTTTATCAATTCCAGCATTTTATTTCCTAGTTTTAGCCAAGTTTTGTCAATTTCCCAGCACAGTGTTATTTCATGTCTCCATAGTGAAATTCAATATTTTCTCTAACAATTCCAACATTCTATTTCCAAGTTCAATTCAAGTTTCTATCAATTTTCTAGCACAATATTATTTTCACACCGAAATCCAATGTTTTACTTACAGCAATTCAGCATTATTTAGAGTTTCATTCAAGTCTATCAATTTTCAACACTGTGTTATTTCATTCATTCCAAGGGAAATATAACATTTTTCTTTAGCATTTAATTTTTGCAATATTTCCATTCGTACGACATTTTCTACTTTGATTTGGAAGTATCAAAGGAATCAGGAGCCTATGATGCGATTATAAGTTTGATTTTACGAGTCATTTTAGTTTGGAAACACTTTAATTTTCTGGCATGCCCGCACACTTGTATTTTGTATGTTCATGTGAAAATAAAAAATTAACACAACATATTTTTGGTACACTTGGTGGGACACGTATTTGTGAAACATCTTCCCTGGTGGATCCATTCTTTGTAGAAAATGCCCACGAGGTGAAGTAAGGTATTTTGGAGTCTCGAAGACTCAAATATTGTTTACTTGAAATTATGATGAAATGTCGGGATTAGATAGGGACCTTGTGGAACATACTTCCCATCGGGTCAAGAATTCCATCTTTTTCAACATAGAAGAATGTCAAGAAAGTAGAGCTAAAGGTGAATGGCGAGGGTGAAACCACTTGAAGGCCAAATTCATCAAACCTACAAAGGTATGTGCAATGGTTAACAAATATTGTTCCTGTGATGAGAAAAATGGAAAACTTCAGGTATGTGTGGACTTTAGAGATCTAAATGTTGCTACTCCTAAGGACATGTATGTGATGCCTATTGCAGACATGTTAGTTTACTCTGCTGCTAATAATGAATTGTTGTCCTTTATGGTGGTTTCTCTGGTTACAATCATATTTTAATAGCAGTAGAAGATATACCTAAGACTGCCTTTTAGATGTCATGGCTCCATAGGGACATTTGAATGGATGGATGGTCATGCCTTTTGGTCTCAAAAATGCAAGTGCAACTTACCAAAGGGCAATGATGCCATTTTCCATGCTAGGCCACCACGTACAGAAGTATACACATTAATGATATTGTGGTTAAATCTAAAAGAGCCAGTGAACATGTAGATCATCTAAGGAAAAGCTCTGAGAGGATGAAACATCATCAATTGAAGCTTAATCAACTAAAATGTGCATTTCGAGTTCGTACTAGGAATTTTCTTAGGTTCCTAGTTCACAAAGAGGATAGAAGTGGATCAAAGCCCATGCTTTCCACGGCGCATGATGCAAGGTTGGGACCGTGATGGATGATCATGAAGTTTAGATAAGTCAAAATATGGGTTTGGGGTAGTGTTTTAGGGCCAAAATAGGTTATGGACGACCTTTGGAGATTTTCTAAGTTAGGGACGATGTATTTATGGTGTATAAGGGAAAAAAGGGTATTTAGGAAGATTTTAGTAGTATGGAACAAGATTTGGAAAGTTTTGGGTTGAGGTTGAAAATTTGGTTATGGAAAGTTTAAAGAAAAGATGAGACGGTGAAGAGCTTAGAGTTTGCACAAGAGTAGTTACTTATTGGGTTACTGAAAAGATCCACACAATATGAATGATGGAGTAGATGCACCATAATCAACTATGGATGGAGTTGATTGATAAATGGGACAAAGAGACTTAGCTGCAAAGGAATCCACCTAGGTATAAGAAGCCACGAACTCGCCCCAAGGGAATCCACCCAAGAGATAAGAGAGAACTCTTAAAAGAGAAATATGAAACTTTATTAAAACTTGAATGAATGAAAAAAACACAACTAAAGGGGTATTTATAGGCCCCTTACTTTTTAAAGCAAATAGAGTAACTACTTTAACTAGGAAAATAAACTTACAAAATTACATAAGCAACTCTTAAAAGCAAACTTTCTAAAATAAATAAAGCAAATCTTCCTAAAAGGGATAGAATAAAATCTTTGAGTAAATCTCCCAGCAAATATTTCTAAAAGAAATACAACCAAATCCTAAAGCAAATCCTCCAGAAGATCTTGTGGCAAACCTTTCTAAAATCAATATGGCGGCTCAGCCGGGTTTGCCCCGAGGATTTGACCCGCGTTTTTGCCTTCTAAGGCTCAAATGAGGTCCAAAAAGGGAGTTTTCACATGTGTTCAATGCTTTTTGACCTCCCCAATCCAATTCTTCAATAATTAGGGCTGAACTCCCAATGTTTGGTGTGTTTATAGAAGCTCCTGCATCAGTCCCCCATAGTTGGGAAAAAAGACTTGCCCTCAAGTCTTTGTCGTGATAAGCCCTCAAGTCCTTGACGTTGAACATTGGAGATATTTCATATTCATGCAGAGCGCAACTTGTAGGCATTATCTCTAATTTCTCTATAATCTTCAAGGGCCATCTACCCTTGGCAGGCTTTCAAACTTTCTGGTGGGAAGCCTATCCTTGCGAAGGTGTCACGAAACCAAGTCGCCAACGCCCAGACTCAACATGCCACCAGGCGTCATTGCTTGTTGTTCCACATATTTGGCATTACACTTCTCAATCTTCAAGTGAACTTCTTCATGCAACTTCTTGATCTCTTTGTAGCTCACAACTGACATCTCCACTAGATTGTTTAAAGTAGCATGAAGTGCTAATTCATGGGTCTGTGGTTTGTAGTCATAGACTACCTCAAATGGACTTTTCCTAACGGTTCTCGCATGGACCTATTGGCAGAAGCCTTGAAAGCTCAATGTGGGGCGGAATCAAATCATTGTTTACGTTCTTTCCTACATGGCTAAAACCTGGAATTTCCTAAAGTTTTATTAGTAACCCGGTTTGACCATCGGTTTGAGGGTGTGAAGTCTTGAGCGATAAAGAGTCCCGAGTTTCTCCACGAGGAGTTCTCCAAAGTGGTGAGAAACTTAGAGTCTAGATAAGAGCCATAGTCTTGGAATACCATGGCGCCGCGATCTCTTTGAAGTACAAGTCAGCAACATGAGAAGCTTCATTAGACTTGTTGCATGGTCCAAAGTGGGCCATCTTTGAAAACCTGTCAACGATGACCATAATTGAATCTTTGTTTCTTTGTGTTCTAGGTAATCCCAACACAAAATCCAAGCTAACCTCCTCATATTTGAGTGGAAATGGTGTATATGAATCCCACATTGTTTCCATAGTTTTAGCCATCATGCACATACACTTCTTGACAAATCTAGCAATGTCTCTCTGCAACTTAGGCAAGAAGCTTGCATCACTAGAGCTAAGATTTTGCTTCCTGAAAGTGTCCTCCTAATGCCACCACATCACAGCTCATGAGAATACTCAATCTCGGGGAGCAAGGCGGGATGCATAGAGTGTTTCCTTTAAAGAAAACCGTCACCCTTACAAAAACCCTTGAAAGGCTTGTCGGCGCATATCTTCAGATTTCACAAAAATCGGCATCTCTCGTATGGTTCATGACCCTTGATGAATCCGACTACTTGGTTGCATGGAAGTCACTAAGTGTTTCCTACTGAGGCATGCGACAACATTATGAACACAGCATGCTTGATTGTGAAGTTGTACGCCTCAAGAATTCCACCCATGCGTATGTCTTCAGTCAACTTGTTGGTGGTTGATGAATTTTGTTGCTTCATGATGCGAAGAGCCTGAATGGTTTACCATGATGACTCGATGGAATATAGCTCACATAGATAGCATAGAACTCCTTATCATAGGTGGAGTAATTCATACTGCTTCATTCTTCTCTTAAAGAAATCAATGGAGGTCTTCCTTCTTGACCAGGATAGCACAATCCCGACTTGAGATGCATCACTCTGCTTAGACACTTTGTTGCAGAATTGGGTAAAGCCCAGACATGGGAGCCGGTTGCTAACTACTTAATCGACTCGAAGCTTTTTTGGCAACACTAGTCGTGATTTGTCTCCCTAAGCGTCGATTCACGGAGCCATTATAGAGCTAAATCCCTGCGAATAAATCTCCTATAAAAGAAATTGCCCATGTAAACTACTCATTTGATGGATCGAGCTGAGTGTGGTCGTGATCGCCTCTATCTTGCCAGGTCCATCTCAATTCCATCTTGCTTGACGTAGAAGTCACACTTCTTAGTTAGCGAAATAATTATTGCTCCTTAGAATGACATTTACCTCAGATAACTCTAAGTGCTCCATCGAATTCTTCTTGTAGATCGAGAATATCATCCAAGTATACCACCGCAAAATTTCCAGCTGCATGGCTTAAGGATATGATTAATAAACCTCATAAAGTGCTAGGGGCATTGGGCGAGCTGATAGCGTACCATCCATTCCTGCGGCCCGTCTCGAGTTTTAAAATTAAATCTTTCATTCCATCTCCTTCCCTCATGCGAATTTGAAGTGGTATCCACTCCCTCAAATCAATCTTGAAAGATGGGCCTTTCTATAGAGTTAGATCTAGCGAATGTGAGTCTTGGAATAGAATCAATATTCAATAGTAATCTTGTTATTTTGCTCACCCACTTCCAACACATCCTCAGATCATCATCTTTTGCTACTAGCGGGGCATGGACCGCACGGGACTCTTAATCTCTGAATAAGCCCTTTATCAAACAACTTATAAACTTGCCTTGTAAGCTCTTCATGTTCTTTGGGGACTCATCTTATGGTGATTTATTGGAAATAAAACGAAACTGATATAGATTTATTTGATGTTGAATATCGCCAAAGGCGAGCCAGTATGGAGATCTCCTCATGTACTACATCAATAAATTCTTGGAATTGGCTCTCACTTCTTTTGGGATCTCATACCCTCACTTCGGTTTCTTCAACAACAACGAGGCCATCACATCTGAACTAGCTTTGATTTCTTTCTCCAGCTGATTTAGACCATGAATTCTTCTCCTCAGTTTGGATCGCTGGAGCAATTCTTGGGTTCAAAAAATTACCAGAGACGATTTTGTGCCCATCCTTGCCCGAGAATCGCGTGATGTTCTTGAAGCCATCATAAATGACTTTCGTATCATATTGCCATGGCCTCCCAAGTAGCAAGTGACCAAACATCCATGGAACAACATCGCACCATGCTTTGTCCTAGTAGTGCTCAATTGTAAAGAGACAATGCATCGATGCTTTACCTTGATATCGCTACCCTCTTGAAGCCCAGAAACTAAGTTTATGGGTTTCGAGTGTGGATCCATCTTGAGTAGAGGCTTTTGCACCATCTCTGGGAAACACAATTCTCGAGCTCCGCATCATGTAACCAAGCAAATCCACGTCAGCCAGATGTGCACTTTGTGTAGAAGACATTGGACCATGACCAATTCTCCTCAGCTGAGGTTGCCCCGATCTTAAGACTCCTTTGAACCAACTAAGGAAGTCCCATGAGCCGGGCATAGTAAGTTCATCCTTATCTCCATGGTAAGATTCAATGAGTTCATCCTTAACTCATCCCCTTCTACGTCTTCTTCCTCAGCTTCATTTTCTTCAACTAGAGCAACCACTCGTCAATTAGGACATTCAGAAGCTATATGCCCAAATCCGTGGCACTTAAAGCACTGTCTTGACTTAGAAGTAGACTCTTGTTGTGGCTTGTGCACTTCACTTTTTACTTGAGGTTTAAGGGTTGTTTTAGCACCACTAGGGCTCCTTGAAGTCAAATTCTTTATAAATCAGCTAACAACTTGGAGTTGTGAAGTAAAGCCCCGAATACTTGTTTAGAGGCCTCGACTTTTTAAGGCAAGCTTTATCACATCTTGAAGGGTGTTATATGGTACATGAATTGAGCAGGAGTTAGAGATTTCAAAGCTCAAACCGGCCAAGGTAGCAGACTGTGGTGCTCCTTGGCCTGTACCCAGTCTCTTTGAATAATTAGATTTTCAAGCTCGGCTAAATACTCCTCCTGATCGGATAATGTAGCCCCGAATTATAAATTTTGAGGAAGTATCTTGGTGATAATGGAAGGAAGATACTTCCTTTTTAGTTCTTTCTTCATCTTTTTCCAAGTTTCAATCTTCTTCTTGCCATCTCTTTGTGTTTCCTCTTTAAGGTAACATTCAAAGAAGCATTCTTCTTGGCGTCTTGATATACGGCTTGACTTTGCCGCTCGGAGATTCACATACCCGAATTACGTTCGATGGTATTAAGCCCGATCGAAGTCATTATGCATTCTTCCTTAATTTACGAAATATCAAACTTTGGATTGAATCTTGAATATCACGTTTCTCATAGTAATCATCCTCACGGTGTCGATCTTCATACACTTCCTCGTAATCATAGTCTCTTGAATGCTTGTCTTTAGGCTTTGTAAACCTCAGTATTCGAACTTAGTTGGCTGACACAATTCCTAGTGGCTTTCCTCTACCTTCACCTTCCATGAAGGTCTTTGTGCTCCACTAGGATCATTGTGACGACATGGTATTCATCTCATTGACAAGCCAGAACCGGACCCAGAGGACCTTGAGTCCTCATATTTATTTTTATTTTGAATCATTTGAATAATCAAATCTGATTACTTTTCAAACACATTTCAAATACTCAATGAAAATATAATATCACGTAAATACCACTTTAGCATAAAGGGGCCCATCATTTGATCACAGAATTTTTTTTTTCCATTCATTCTTACGGCATTTCATACCCATTTAGTTGATTTCCCACCTTCATACTATGCTGCATTATTAGCCATTTTCAATATCAATATTTACAAAACATAATCGAGAGTTCAATTTTTCATAATAGTGTTTTGCTGCAAAATGGAGTTGAATAATTTCATATGCATGTGAAGGAAAGCTTTACTTATCCTCCGTGTGACTTTGACGATGACTCTGATTACTGCGGTCTACGTCCTCGTACTATTCTCTATGTACACCGCGATCTGATAAAAACAACAGCTAAGCATTTTACCATGTAAGTGGTTCCATCTCAGTTCTCTCTTCCATTTCAATTTAATACAAATCATCACAATTTTCTAAACAATGTTTTTAACCTTTTGAATGATCTGTCTGTTCACAATACATATATTCATTTCATATACATTCATTGGTACTGATCATTCCAAATATGCACTTTCATATGCAATAAATCATTCAAAAACACAAATCATGCATTTCACAATTTTATTATCATTTCAATTTGCCCTTAAATGAATTTAACCTATGCTTTCGGTACATAGGATAACAGAATCACCGGCACGATCTCGTTGGGCTGCAAGCCAATATAAAAACATTTTGTTTCAACATGATACGGTCTAGTTAAGGCTGTTTGTAGTTAATCAAAAATCAGTGTGAACACTACCAATATTGTCTCTTTGGGCTCACGGATCGGATGACACATCATTATGTTGGATTCGCGTGCGCTAATTTAACCCTTATTGGTATATCGATCCATCATCAACTTCGAATTTAACGGTTAACATTTCTATTAAGGGCGTTCAAATCATTCACGATAATATAGTATAGTATGTACACATTTATACGAGCAATTCATTTTACATTGTATTCTATTAATGACGTTCAAATCATTCATAGAAAAATATTAGTATAATATGTACATTTATACAAGCAATTCATTTTCAATACTCATGCGATTTTTCATATCGCGAATCATTTAACAGTAATTGCCTCAAATCAATATGTTTTTTCTTATAAATCATTTCAGCCATTCAAATCATTTTGTAATCATTCAAACACTTTGGAATTTGAGAGAGAGAAGTGGGGAACAAACTAAAAATCTTGCGCACTTCTATTTACGTCATAGGAATCAGACTCCAACTGGGCTTTTCTCCTCGTTAGCCCACCTAATCCATCATAGTGACTCAATCATATATTAGTTGGGTATTCCTAGGTTTCTATTTAGGTCTTATTTTCTACAGAGCTCCCTTCAGGTATATTGTTCCTTCCATTTCCCCATTTCCTCATCCTTAGACATTCTTATCATTCTTTTGAGCATCGATGTGGCTCATTTTGTGAATTTTCTAGGTTTAATGGGGTCCAATTTGGACTCACTTATTTCGGGAGATTTTGTTTCTCTAAAAGTCTTACTGCATCTAGAAAATTTGAATCCTCAGTGGTTGAGTGATGGCAATTATGTCTAAATGCGAACTACTCAAACACCAAAAGCTGTATCAGAGACTATGAGAATTATTGAAAACATAGCCTCACGTGTGAATTTTTGGGTTCCGTAGGATTGGTAAGATACACTTATTTCAAGAGATGTTTTCTCCTAAGTCTAGTTACCGGAAATTTGAATAAGCGGGTCGGATGAGTGATAGCCATGTTATAGCCTAAATAAATTGTAAACACAGCGTATTAGGCGGAACCAGAATTGACCTAAAGCCAGAGCTGTTTTTGGCGAATTTCTAGGTCGATAAAGTCCAAATTTGAATACAGTATTTTAGGAAGATTTTTTTCCTAGAAGTCCTAGTTGCCAAAAATTTGAATCACTCAATTCGGATGAG